>NNCF01129133.1:720716-748703 GCA_002313205.1 Laupala kohalensis | reverse complement strand
TATGAAGACCTCTCGAGACAACGAATCTCGAGATGTCGTTTAAATATAGAGAATGGTAAAGTTTATTGAAGTCAAGAATATACAGAATATTTTGTTATAGAAATCCAAAATGTGTATAATAAAAAAATACAAAATATTTCTTTAATAGCGGTGTAATGAAAGATTTTATCTCGTTACGATTTACCCGCCGCACGATGTCTTCCAAATATGGGCGCCGATTCAAATAGACCTACGATACGTCGAACGAAACTTCCCCTGTCGAAGGGGAAGCAGTAGGAGAGACGCGTTGCAAACCTAACAGATACAAAACTGGTCAGAGCGTGGGACTTAGAAAAATAAATGGGCCCTTTTATGTTATCAGTAGTGTACGTGTACCCATATCCATAGGTGTGCAACTTTTTCTTCAGATTGCAAGTTGTTAAAGGAAATGAACTCAAATACATGATTTTAACCAATTTTGAGATAATTGATTTTCTTTTCGCCGACTATACAAAGAAAGACCTATGTCATATGATTACTTTTTAATTGGGGTACGTACCAGTGCGAATACTTCATTTCAAAGAGAATGTTAGTTCAACGATGAACTGTGATATACAGTCGAATTATATAGAACCACAAAACAGTGTTTCTGTGTCTGTGTTTCCGAGGCATAGTGCAAGAACGGATGTGCGAAGATCTTCAACATATGGTAAGTTCTTTCTCCAGTATAGGCACAATATCAAGTGCACAACTCAGCAATTTTTTGGAAATTCGATTTAGATTATTTCTTCTTTAACGTTCAAAATTATACTTTTATTTTGTATCAGGCAGTGGTTTTAATAAGCAAACTTTTAATGACTTATCATTTCTATGAAAATGGTGGGAGGTTAAGGATAGTAACGAACATATCACGCCAATTCTCTTATATCATCCACATTAATGAATAATATTTAAACGAAGATTTGGAAAGAATAATTTAACAGAGACCACAAAATTCACGCTGGAAATCTCAACTGGTTAAGTAATAACTATACTTGTATGAGAACAATGAAAGAAGAGGAGGTTTCGCGAAATGAAAGAAAAAGCCGTTTCGCAAATATCAATGAAAGCTACTCTTTCATCTGAAGAGATTTCTCCGCTTCTCTTGACCTTTTATTATTCTCAGACATTTTTATGGAATAATGGGACGACCCCCTTCCATCTTTTCTTCCTGTCTGCCATTCTTCCTTCCCCCCTTCCACAGGGTAAAGTAGCCGTATTGCGTCTCATGGATACTCCTTTTATATGTTGAGTTTTTCCATGACTTATCATCCCAAATTTGAATACGATTAACCTTTATTACACTTTTACAATACAATTTACAATTTTTTGAGAAATAAAGAGAAATAAAGAATTTACCTCCAAGGCAAAACCTGTTTGGAGATATTTTTATACTTTCTATAAATAACAGAAATAGCAGCAACATACAGAACATAGACATTACAGTTTTGTTTAACAAAAATATAAATTCTTGTCCCTAAATGAACTCTCATCTTCTAACATACAATTTTAAAAATAATTGCTCATCAATATTATTTCTCAGTTTTTGAGTATATATCTGACAAACTATTTTAATTGGCCTAACTCAATTTAAGTAGTCTTTGAAAATAAAACTAAGAAGAATACACAGCATACTGTATACACACATTTCCATATTCACACTCATTTATATTCATATATTGTATACACATGTTTTTCCTCTTCCTAAATATATTAATACTTAAAAATAATTATAATATTAAGTTTTAATAATTAAACTTTCTTTGTGCCATTTATAACAATTTCATACATCAATTTTAAATTATAAATTTCCAATATTATCTGTTTTAAAAAGCCATTGCTTAAGATCCATCAAAAAATATGTTAATGAATTTTGAGCTTTCATTTCTGGAGCTAACATATTATACATTTTTGGTGTTAAAAATTAAAAAGTTTTGATAAAAAAGTATTTGATGGTTTTGGCACAAATAAATCTTCTGCATTTCGCAATTTCACTTATATTTATTACTAGATTTATTATTTTCGCTTCTCATGCAAAACACTTTTAATACTTTATATACCTGAGAGGCAAAATTTTCAATTCTACAAATAAAGATCTCGCTAATATTCAATTGAATACTTAAAGTAAAAGAAAACAAATATTACAGCAAATAAAACAATTCAAAAGACACAAACAGGTGAAGGAATCTCTGAAGTTAGAGCTTAACCTGGAATTCTCATCGCATTATCAATCTATCTACCAATTTCACTCTGTCTCTTTCTGCACACATATTCAAAGATGTAACTTTTGAACGAAACATTTTTTTCGGTTTATTGCAGATGACGCTCCAATCGAATAAAATAAATCAAATATGTCACACTTCCCAGCAAATTTGAAATTTTTGAGATTTGAATACTTGGTTGCGATCATACACTTTTCAGATACGGCCACTCAGGGAATTTTCAAAATCCAATGCCTACAATTGGGGATTTTTAATAACTCTCACACTTTCGAAAGCTTATACTCCTCCCTTTCCAATCTCTGAACAGAAGTATAGTGACCTGAATGTGAAAAGGGAGAGACACTGTAAGAGTTTCATGATTGACATAAATCCCTGTTAAATTAAAAGAACTCTAAGAATTTAAATACGAAGCCAAGTCAGGAAAGTGATTCCGAAAATGAAATTAGTTTCTGTAAAAGTTAACTTCATTTTGTTTACTTTGTAAGTATGTAATTCAATGCAACAAAATTTACAAAAATTGTAATAAATTATATAATTTTCTGCTGTAATAAAATAAAATTGCCTTTAATAAAATAAATTTTAATGCAAAAAATTAGTTTTTATTGATTCAAAATAAATCATACAATAAGCTTCCATTTTGACCGGCAAAACTTACAAAGTCCACCAAACACTACTGCAGTCCATTAAAACTTCCAAAGATTTATTTCATCATCTAATCCAGTTATCATTGTATCAATAAACATAATTACAGGAGTTCTAACTCTTTTTAAAAAATATTATTTTT
The DNA here is from genome assembly GCA_002313205.1 of Laupala kohalensis. NCBI lineage: Eukaryota > Metazoa > Arthropoda > Insecta > Orthoptera > Trigonidiidae > Laupala > Laupala kohalensis. The sequence goes on along the minus strand of NNCF01129133.1, from coordinate 745,679 downwards.
AATAACCATTCAAAAGTTTCAATTAGCTTTATCTCAAAACTGTGATTTTGGACTTATTATTAATGACTTTTGCTTGCACGTCGACGATATGTTTTTAAATTACGCTAACATATGCTAGCATAAGCTACGCTCGTAAATGAGCTCTGTGTATTTTTAAGTTTAGTGTTCTCTATTATTTTATTTTCTCGAATATTTGGAATTATGTAGAAGTACTTCAGTATTTTCTTCACTGTAGTGTTATAAGTATTTTGTTTCGAGTGAGTGAAGATCAAAATAGGCTCGAAAAACATTAGTGCACTTTGAACTATTGAAACAAAATTTGTCAACTCTCATATCCCTGCATTTTATGTGTTATTCTAAGGTATGATAAAGTGTAGGATAAGATCATCATTTAGATTTTCTGGGAACATAAAGGTAAAATATTATAAATTTGTTTTAAGTATTTCTTTCAATTTCCTATAGGAATCAAACTCTCGTTGTTGTTGTTGTTGTTGTTGTACTTCTTGAAGTAGTTGCTTGATTTCTTTGCTATAACATCAGTGAGCTGAAATAATTCAGGTGTATTAACTAAATTTCTTATTTCATTGCAATAATTAACTATCTCTTTAGAAACGTCTGTTTTATTAGTTGTCGGTTTACTTGTTTTGCTTTAGCGTTTTGGTTGTATGTTATTTAGCAAATCACAACAATGGACACCATCATATTCCTTAACGCATTCAAAGCTGACCTCCAGAAGGCATACAAACACTTATTGCAATATATCGATACTCATATCAGTGGTCTGGAGGAAGTCAGTAAAAGTGCTGACGGCGGTTGAACAACTATTAGGAAATTTCATTGTCCTTCCAACTTCTGACACCCAGTTCAACCCAAAACACATGCACAACCTTATCTCTTCACATGAAATAGGTATAGTGTGTTAGAAAACATGTCCCATTTCCTCCCTCTACCCATCCCACCCTCTTTATTCACCACCAAAACGCACCCTTAAACCCGTCAACCCTCCTCACAAACCCCGTACTGGAGAGCACAGACACCCAGAAAAGACGTAAAATTGTGCTGCCCAACACTGTGAAAGACAACACTTCCACGCAAAAATCTAGTTTTCTAATATTAGCTCATTCGCTTGGCCGCCAAATTTCCTGCATTATGCGAGGAATTTTTCCCAAAGAGCTCTCTCCGGTTTAATTATTACACCGTAATAATTATTCGTGGGCACAATGAAATAAATCTGGGAGGTCAATTCAACCCTAGTGAACATAAGCAAAAACTGAAAAAGGCCCCCCTGCGCGCTATCATCATACCACTCTGCCTCCACGTTACAATATGCCACACTTGAACACCAAAATTAACAAAGCAATCATCGCTCTAGGACAGCATCTGGCTGACACAAATATCATATTTGTTGATATACAATCCCACCTTTCTGCTAAGGACATCGCGCGGCACGGTTTACACCTAAGACCATCTGGGAAACAACGCTTCGCTTCTCTCTTAGCTACATATCTTACCTCACTTCCTCCACCAATCCCTTCACCTATACCAAAACCATCACCCATCCCTATTGTCTCCTCGGCACTTTCTCCATCTCTGCCCACTCCCATCTCTTCTCTCGTCTCTGACCTCTCTCTACTCCTCATCACTCCTCTCTCGTCCAAACCCGTTTCATCTGTCTCATCCACACCTCCTTCCGCCCCAAAACTCGATTATAACTCTCGGTCAAGATTTAGATGTGATGCTCGAAGATAACAATTAAATTAAAATCCTTCTCAACCATCTCAACTCAATTGCGTCCCTCGAGAAAATAAAACAAATGTCTTTCATCATAAGTTCATTTCCTTTCCTCAAAGAAACAGTTATTGAAATTCTTATATTTGACGATCCATTCGATTTAATATGTCTAACATTGCATTTGCCTTTCGATAATGACATCAACAGTAATTTTATTCGTAACTACTCTTTAGTAAGCTTTTACTAAATTAGTAAGCTTTAGTAAGCATATACTATCGGAAAATTTTCAAAGAAAATATCCCTCGCTGTGGTATATGAATTTACGTTGCAAATGTCATTTCATACTCATCATGACGGTCAAATAAACTGCAGAGAGTTCGAAAATATCATCGAAGCATTATTTTTCGTAACCTAACAAAAACGAGAAATTTTGCTTCGATGGTATATTCGAACTATCAGCAATATATTTTAATAACATAGGTATTGTAATTTTGTGTATTTATAGACCTCCTCAATCAGATCTTGAAATATTTTTTTCTGAATTTCGAAATCGTTTTACGTCTAACGCGGAAATATCGAATAATCGAAAAACATCTAACGCGAAATATATGAAATCTATTGTTACCTGTGTCGATTTCAAAGTCAATTTCCTCAGTGAATCGGTTTCCGCACACTATCTCAAGAATTGATTTAATAATCTACTCAGCTCCTTCATTCTTCTTAATACAATAATCGACCCCACTCGCATCTCAGGTTCATATTAAACATTGCTATACCAGATAATTGTGAACAGTAGACTCTCATGTACTTCTAAAGTATTTAACACAGAATACAGCGATCATTTTGCCAAAATAATGACTATTAAAGATAAATTAAAACCTTTTTAAATCTTCTACAACATTTCTAGACAGTTTATGGAAGAAATGTATCCAATTTTTATAAATTCGTTTCACCGGGAAACTTAGGATGACGTGTGTAATTGTGAAAATATCAACGATAAATTCATTGTACTTTTTTTCTATATTCTTGAAGTATTACAACTCTAGCTTTCCCATAAAACGCAAGTTCGTTGAAGTAAACAATCACAATATATGGCTAAACCAAGGAGTAAGAATGTATTCATTTTTATATTTATTTTATGCCTTTTGGCGAGGTTCAGGCCATAAGGCCTGCTCTTCCACCTAACCGTTGGACTTGGGAAAGGGAATTGGGAAGGAGAGATGTTGGTTTGCCGGGGAAGTTACGGTACCGAACCGACATTTGTCTGGAGTAGGTGAGGGAAACCCCAGCTGAAAACCTCACCTAACCGACCGAGCAGGGTTTGAACCCACGCTCTACCGTTCAGCGGGATCGCGGAAGCGAAGACGCTACCACTAGACCTCCGCTGTCGAAGAATATCTTCCAAAAACATACGTCATTTATATTATCTTCCAAAACTCAATAACCAACCACCAGAAATTCATTATTATTCTCGTAAATATGAATTCATACTTAGAAAAGTGGTCTATGCAGCTAAAGTAACGGAAAACGACAGACAATAAAATCGAAAAACGATGTGGAATATTCGAAAACATTCCATACCGCCTTCAGAAAACCGTCAAAAAAACATTTCCCTACTAGACGATTGCAAAATCGTATCAAATCCAAGGGTCATCGAAAATTCTTTTAATTCTTATTTCTCAGAAGTATGTAAAATATCGAAATGAGGAACTCAAAATCTATATCCGCAAAATATATCCACCCATGTAAGGCATTCTATGTTCACTTCAAAAACTAACGCTAGTGAATTTACGAGTGTCACCAATTCATTACAAAAATAAATTTTTAGCAGGGATAGACGACCTACCTGAATTTACAGTAAAATCTTCCTCCTGCGTCATATTAAGTTTACTTGCTCATTTTTTCAATAGCTCCTAGTCAAAAGGTGTGTTTTCTGACTTATTTAATAAAGTTTAGGTGAAAGAATTACACAAGAATGGAAATAAAAGTTATGTTGGAAATTATCGACCCATATCTATATTGCCAACTTTCTCAAAAGTCCTAGAAAAACTCTTATTTCATAATAACTTTCTCTCAAACGATGAGCACAGTTGCAGGAAACCCCTTTGTACTAACAGCGTCATATTTTCTTTTTAAATGATGTAACTATTTCTCTTGATCGTGTGGATAATCTTCAAGGTATTTTTCTTCATTTATCGAAAACATTTGATATAATCGATTACGAAATTCTTCTCTCAAAGTTGTATTCACACGGCATTCGTGGATTGGTACATCAATGGCGTATTTCCTACTTAAAAGATTTAAGCATTATCTCTCAGAAACAAAGCAACTTACATGTAGAGTTGCTCAAGGTTCAATTTTAGGCCCAATCCTCTTTTTACTGTACGTAAACGATATGTTATCTACCTCACCTGATTTCAAACTGGTGCACTTTGCTTATGACACTAATTTACTATGTAAACATGCTAATGCGCAAAAAGTTCTATCTAATCTCTCATCTTGGTCTCATTCAAATCACCTCATTGTTAATACTGATAAAAATGCATATATGTCATTTCGCAAAAGTGCAACAGAGTCTCTTCCTCCTACATCACTTTCAATAAACGGAATCCAAATAAAAACTGTCAAGTTAACCAAATATTTCGGTCTCAATTTTCCGGACAACCTCAAATGGAATTGTCTCATTTATAATCTGAATTACAAACTAAGTAAATTGTGTTATGTATTATGCATTCTAGTCAAAACATTTCTCGCTGCGTGTATTTTGCAAATTTTTACTCGCATTTACGATACGACATAATTTTTGGGGCCAATTCGCTCAAAGTATGCAAACTTTTAGAATCCAAAAGAGGATAGTTCGGATTATCTGTAAATCTAACCCCTGAAATTCATGTAATTGTCCTAAAAGTCAGGCTAATATTCATCGTCCTGTCCTGTGTCAATCATTTTTTGTCAGAAAGACCCGTATCAGTCAGGAATAATTCTGTAGTATTCCCTTTCAAAAAAAGATATTAAAATAAAATATATTAATAAATTGAATCCTTTAAAATCCGCTGTTAGAATTTTTCTAGTGATCTATTTCTTCTATAACGTGAAAGAATTTACTGATTTTAATAAAATAAGTTCATGAGAGATTCAATTTACCAATAAATATTGTATTCCATATGATTTCGGATGTAAGTCATATTAATTTCTTCTAAGCTTATTCTTAAATGTATTTTGTTATTATTAATGTCGAATTTTGTCTGCACATTATATCTACGATTCATTTTGGAATAATAAATTGATAACTATGTATTTTATGAAAATAATAATTATAAGTATTAAATCCGCCTCTGCCCTTAGGCCCTTGATCAGAATTGATGGGATTGTCCCTTGATTGTTTCCGGAGAGTTTAATATCCCCTCACGTGGTCATATGCAGTTTTCAACTACTTTTTTGGCAATAAAGTTTGTTTATTTATTTGTCATTTATTTATGGATTTCGACTGACATTTTTTATTCAAATGCTGAACTAAGAAACTAGATCAATGACTACTTGTACTTATCTAAAGCGCTAGAGGTGTTCAAAATAGAGGAGTGCCTCCTGTATTTGGATCCCGTTTTTATAAAAAATAAGCGTATCAACACCAGAGAAGTGAAGGCTTCTTCCTTCTATCATACATTCTTTCAAACATATTTCTTTGGTATGGTCAGCGTATGGGGTGATTGATGGGTGGGGGTCTACCGGGGAGGGAGGTATGGACATGTGGAGAAGGAGCAAGAGACTGCGAGAACATCCTCCAAATCACCGTTGGCTTGTTTTGCCGGTTCGAATGCAGTGCACTTTGCGGTTCTATTAATGCTAATGCCTCTCAATCAGCGGCTAACCGCGCTATCAATCGGATGGGACATTTGAGCAGCTGAAATCGCCGCTTGTTGTTAGGTTGAATGTGACAATTAGAGTTGATGAGAGCACGGAAGGACAAGAGATGATGCAAATGGGTTTACCACTGCTGGGGAGGATTTGGACAAAAAATGATTATTATTTCATAAAGAAAAGTGAGATGTCAGAGCAATGATCGTGAGAGAACAGTCGTCGAATCATTTCATGATCATTAAAAATAAATGTATATAGAATGGTTCACACGGAAAGTAATCATAAAATATTCATGAAAATTGCATGGCATGAGGTATATGAAATGAAAATGCAATTGATACTTAATAACTACTTTTAAAGCGTTATTTATTCCAGAAGACAAATTTTATTCGTGTATCTTGTGATGAAAAACTCATAGAATGTAGACCATGCACACTTCCTTATTGCAAAGTACAGATACACTACTAAGAGGCACAATAAAGGAATTAATAACGCAATAATATTTTTAAAAAGTAGAAATATCGTGCATAGGAGAAACTACGAGTGTGAGAGAAACCCAGGTAATGTCCCAGTGATTGAGAACTGGGCGAAGGTTGAAAATCAAATGTAAAAAATAAAATAAATGTATCATGTTTGAGCTTTCTCCCCTAACTCTTAAAGGCATTAAGATGAAGTAACAGCAAATGTGTTTGCTACAAGGTTTCTCTACTTTCATGTTACGTTTTGCTTAAAGTCGCGTTTACACAGCCAGTAATAGGTCAGCCAAAATGGGAGTATACACTGTCGCAAGTACTAACTTTAAATGACTCGTACTCTTCAATTATACATCAAAAGAAGGAAAATATAGTAATAGACCGAAAAAAGTTTCGAGATCTTTTCAGATCTCCCAGTTTCGTAATGATGCCCAATGTCATGTGTTTGGGAATATATTGTGACCCTATTTACTCATCGGTCACATTAATTTAACAATCGAAGAATCACAAAAGAAAATAATGTACAAAAACTCGATCCTTAGCGTTCATAAACTGAATAAATTGACTCACCACTTGAGCGTTCAAAACCCACCATAATCCTTTAATACTAATTGCAAGAAATCCCTTTAATGTGTATGGCGTACAAATATACCTACAGAAAGAATTAGTAATACTAAAACAACTGTTCCCTTCAGCCTACGAGTTCTGTGGGGTAGATAGTCCACGCCTGCAGGGTTCTTGCCGGTCTCTTGTCAGTTCTGACACAGAATTGCGCGCACACGTTATCGCGAGCCTGGCTGCCGACTCCGCTCCTCATGCGATGTTTCGCGCTGTGGACTCATCCACCTTGAACACCTCTGACCAGGAGTCCGTTTCACAAAAGTACAAGTGTTGTTCGTAATAACCAGTAGTTAGTTACAATCGTTTCACCAAGATTTCGCTAACTTGTCAGTAACAAGTACTCGTCGGTAACAAGAGTAGTGCCTTCACACTTGTCAGTAATAAATATTGGCGGACAGTCTACTCTTTCTCATTTGATTCTGCGTTGCGTAATGTCAAATTTGATATTTCTAAAACATTCATCAGCACACTTTTTTGGAGACATAGCATAGGAAGTGATAATTCTTTTTATGTATTATTAAAAATATTTCAAGCTTATTAACAATGACTTTCCAAACTGCATAATAATAACTGAGCTAAAATAATGACGAATAACTAAATAAAAATGTATAGTAAAATAAATACGATTCTTTTCTTATAATAAGTTTTAGTAATACTTCCCTCTTTTTCTTCCAGCTGTACCGACGTCATTCTAAGTTCGTTAAATTCGTAAACACGAATGTAAAGTTCACTCTTTCCCTGAATGTTCCTATATCGTTGTACACGAATGAGTAGCTCATCTTTATCTTCCGAGGAATAATTTCACCACATATTAATGAAATAACATGTGAAATTATTCCTCGGAAATTATCCCGGACAAACAAGTTTATAAAAATACGTAAGTATCAAGTGTAAGAAACTTCATTATTGTTGCGATGACTTATTGACAGATATTAGTTCTGGTCTTGAAAATGACAAACACTAGCTTTGGCAACAGCGCACTGTCCAAAACTAGCACAGGTCATTTTGAAAACGTCTAATATATATTAGTTCTGACAAATCGCTTCTTCCAAACCTATATTTGGACATATTTTTCATTCAAGTGCTGAATTCGAGTTTTGGACGTAACATGTGTGTGTGTGTATGTTTTTTCCCTCCGTAACTCACAAAGGAAACAACATATCTTGAACTTGAAAGTCAAACTTGAAAATTGAATTTTATTACATTAGGAATAGAAGACGTTTTGGACAGCTCATTTCGACTTCATTTTTCCCGCGTACCACATCCGGTTTTTTTTAAATAAAATGTTCATAAAATTAATTACATTTTGTTTGTGTATATTAAAATATGCGTTCAGGTTGCCAAATACCATTATCATGCGATATACAATTTTCAGATGCAGCAAAAAAACAGGATCGCAAAAAAGAGTTATTAGAAAAGTTAATAAAATGTCAACAATATAATGGTAGAGATGTATTCTTTTATAACAATGCGTGGGCAAATGTTTTGAACTACTATTGAACTATATAATTGGAAATTAAAGTGGTTTACACTTCAGACTTTTTTTATTCTGATAGGTTTAATCACTGGTAATATTGTAGTTAATGAAGTGATTTCATTACTACAAAACATTTCATGTTTGCAACATGTTTTTTATGTTAATGAGAGTTAATAAAAGACAAAGTAAAATAGTGTCTGTGAAGCGGGGCTGCGTTCTGGGCTCTCCTCGATGAAGACACGGTAGCTTAAAAATTATCATTCTTTTTTTATTTAATTCTGTTTGGATAATTATTATACGTACAAATTATCTTGTGGAAGACAGGTTTCACATGGCTTTAGAAAAGCGCGAAGCATCGATTTGCTCTATTCGATTCCCTATGTCGAGAATGGGGAAGCGAGAAACGTATATGAGAAAGTATGTGCAATGGTTTTGCACCACTAGTTTTACAATTTTTTTTGTTAAAATTTCCTCAATATATTATTTTGTTCATGTTGATTATAGTTTCTGAATTTATACATTTTATTGTTAACCATCATGAAAAAATAATTCCACATTGCTTAGAACCTGATACTCAGAACTACCAAGATCTTGGGATATCCGGAATAATATTCCTATACATAGGAATTTAACAATGGATCTTCGTCTTAAAAGAATTAAACCAATATACTTGATGTTATCACGTTACTGGTATCCGTACTTGATGAACAGATGTATGTACATCCCTTCCTCATTTTCTCTCACATCGAAAAGAACAAGTTTCATCTTTTTGCTTGAAGAAAAAAATACGCATACATAAACATGGAAAGAATTTATCATAAATTGAATACAGAGAATACTTAATGCGTATTTGTATTAAAAAATCTTGGAATCAAGGGACCAACAAAGAGAATTTATAATACAAAATGTTGGAGTGCAAATTCATCCTCCGTGCTATTGAAGGTGAGGAAAGTAACATACAATCTAGGATTTCCGGCTGCCTTGTTATTTCTCCAGCGTGTCCAAAAGAAACCTGTGGCGCGGTCCCCAGGACGCAAACTCAATTCGCGTGTTCAACACTTGGTGGCGAAAGGAAGTGGAGCGAAACATCGAGGGAAGCGCGTCAAGTGCGACACGCGCTCCGTTGCACACACCCACCAAGCGTCAACTGCCCTTCCGTTACTTCCTCCACGCTGTTCTCTGGAACCGGTTCTTATTCCTGGACTCCATTCCATTACTTACTCATTCTTGAAACCACATGTTCTTCATCTTCTCGAATTCCAGACGAACCTCCAGGAAGATACGGGACCGTCTATGCTAGATACAACCCAAAGCATGATAGCAACAAATTAGAAATGTGTACGTATCACTTTCAGGAAATATAGAAGTATCGCAATGAAAGACTACGCACAGCTTTATGTATGAGTTGACTTAAGTCTCGGCAAAAATAAAAACAAAACATTCAGTTGTTTCATCTAAGTCTAAAAAATAAATATGAGGAGAAAAATGATACACTTTCTCTTGAAATACAAAGTCTCCTCGCAGATGGTCATCGAAGATAGTCGCCAAATCTTTGTTGGTTATAGACTTACACAATGAGAACGAAATAAATCTCTTCGAATAAGCAATCGGTCGGATTTCATAATTTTACAAAACTTCAATGCACTCCTCCACTTTCTTCAATTGTGTAAGATTTCTAAATGCACCGTGCAGATAAGCTCAGAAAAATTGTACAAGTCATTTTTTACCGTTGGGGTGAAACGTTTTCTGAATGTTTCGAACGATAAATCTAAGGTCACTTTAATATGATATTCCCTTTGGTTCTAATACCATATTGTTTGGTTCAGAAACCTGCTTCAAGTTTTCGTGTCAACAATTGATGTACAGTAAATAAAGAATTCATAGAAAATTTGTGTTCATAAAATATGACTATTTATTTATATTAATTTTCTGTATAAGAAATGTAACGGTCTTCAGAAGTAACTTTCGTAGTTGCAAGAACATAGACACTTTATAGTTCATTGTGATTTTGTATATTTGAGAATACCCATTGTGTATTTGTGGACAGAAACAAAGACCCCAACGAGGGAACGCGAGTAAATACTAGTTGTTAATGCTCACTTGAAATGAGTTCACGTCAGAGAACGTCTCGAATAATTTTCTTCAGCAAAGTAAGTTTGAAGCTCGTTTCTTTATTTACTAAACACTCTCATTCTGTGGAATGTGACACGCAATCTACTTAATACTTTCAGTTCCCCTGACCGATTGAGCTGAAATTTGGCACACATACTCGTATATAAACCCAATGACACTGCAATATTATGTCTAACTCGAATAAAAACCGTTTAAAATTTGTTTTTCCTTTAATTACGACTTATTCCTAGCTAACTCACGGAGGATAATTTCCGGGAAGTTTTTATTTATTTTATTTATTTATTTACTTATTTATTTATTTACTTACTTATTTATTTATTTATTTATCACTAGGATCAGCAGTGATCTGCTTTACAAGGTTTTTAAAAAAAATACATAATGTATACATTTACACAACAAAATACATTTAAAAAAACACATTTAAATTACATTATAAAATCACTATTTACAAGGATACACGAGAAAGTAAGGGCATTAGTGTGAGGAAATCTAATGAGACACCTCCAGGTAATCTTTTTAATTAATTTAAACTATAATCTTTAATTTTGCAAAAGCTTAACTTATTGTAATGTTTTTTTGTTTTGTTTTTAAATTTAGGGTGGTTTGAAAGTGTCTTTGGGATATCGGGATTTGATCCTACTATTTATTCTTAAGGACTTTCCTAAATTAAATGTATGGGACGGAGGAGAGTTCGAAAGACTGGAGTAGAATGTTAATGCTAATTTACTAATGTGTTCTCTCAACGGTTTAATTCTCTATGGATTTGTTCATTGGTTACGAACCAAGGGGCCTTCAGTGCACATCTTAAGGTTTTGTTTTCGATGACTTGTAGTTTCTTGAAAGATGTTTCTGCTGCCCCTCCCCATATTGCACAGGTATATGTCATAGAAGGTCGTATGATGGCTTTGAATATGGATAATGCTGTGTCTGTTCTCAGAGATGAGTTTCAATTTAATAATGGGTATAATTTAGATAGTTTTTTCTTAACCGTTAACGCAATAGCATTTATATGTGCTCTCCAGGTTAATTTTGTGTCCAAATGTATACCTAAGTATTTTACGTGAGTATTTGAATCGACCCAGGGTATTTCCTCGTTATCAATTTTTAAGGACATTAACTTTGGAATTTTTCGCAGTGAAAATATTTTTGCTTGCGATTTCGTGGGGTTTAGAGCTAATCTCCATTTATCTGTCCATTCTACGAAGGTAAGTAGGTCATCCTCGAGGCTGGTCTTACCAGTGAATGTATTGTTAGTTGATAAAAATAAAGCTGTATCATCGGCAAAAAGGGCTAATTCCGAGTTAACTAATTTGGGAAAATTAGACGTATATATGGAAAAAAGGAGAGGGGAGAGGGCGGCGCCTTGAGGCACTCCGGCAAAGATATTTTGTGGCTTGGAATGAGAGCCGTTTACCTATACTGAAAAGGTTCTAGTTGTTAGAAAACTTTTAACTATATTCTGTATGTACATGGGTACTCCTAGCAGTCTCATTTTGTAGAGTAAGCCCTCATGCCAGATCCTATCGAAGGCTTGTAATATGTCTAAGAAAACAGTTAGGGTGTATTGCTTAGACTCGAAAGATTTGGCAATGAATTCAGTTAATCTGAGAACTTGGTGAGTGGTCGAATGCCTTTATCGGAATTCAAATTGCTCGGACGGGATAGTATGCGTTTCGGTTAAGAATTTGTTGAGTCTTTTCTTTAGAAGTTTTTCAAATATTTTACTGATTGAGGGAAGAAGTGATATTGGTCTGTAACTATTTGGAGAACTTTGATCTTTTCCTGGTTTGTGTATTGGTATTATCTCTGCGTGTTTCCAGGTTGTGGGAAAGTAATCTATTCTTAGTGCTGCATTGAATACTGCGCAAATATATGTGCTTGCTTTCTTTGGCATTTCTTTTAATATTTTGTTTGTAATTTGATCATGACCAGCAGATTTGTACGGACCGAGGGCTTTTATTTGTTGCTCTATTTCTTTGGGAGAAATGTATTTTATTTGAAGATCGCCAGTGAATTCGGGTTTTCGTATTTCTTCAAGGACGTTGTCGTTAAATTTCATGAATTTAATGGGATTATTAGCAAAAGAAGATGCAATGTGAGTTGATAATAATTCTGCTTTATTAATATCAGACTCTGCCATACTTATTTGATCCGTTAACAGCGGTATGTTTTGCTTTTCACGTGACAAGCGTTTCACTGCTATCCATTGCGCTCGAGAGGCAGGATGAATTTGAGCCAGAGAGGATTGAAAATCTTTAAACCGGAATGTTTCTAGATGTTCTTGAATTAGTCTCCCTATTCTGTTTATACTTCTTTTAGTTTCTTCTGAGCGGTATTTTTGCCATGATCGTCTAAGGAGCCTTTCCCTTTTTATTAGGTTTTGTATAAAGCCTGGTATTTGTTTATTTTTCATTGTGAAGTCGCAATTTGTTGTTAAGTACGAGTTACTTATAGAATCTTCAATAGTTGATGACAGAATAGTTATTGATATGTCAATCTTTTCACTAGAATCTATATGGGTGGGTATGTTTAATTTGTCTGTCATTAGTGTACGGAAATTTTTCCAATTTAATGTTCCCTTTATCATTTGAGACCTATTCGGCTTGGGTAGAATACTAGCGTTAAATGTGATAATAACTGGCGTATGATCAGAATTTAACTCTGGTAGGGAGTGTTGAAATAGTTGTCCATTAATTATTTTTAAAAACACTAAGTCCAATATATCCGGTTTGAATTTCTTGTTATATGGGTAATGAATTGGTGAGTTTGGAGAATGTAATATGATATTATGTGACGTTGTTAGTACTTTCAGTTTATTACCTGCTCTATTGGTTGATTTACAACCCCAGCTGGTGTGTTTTGCATTGAGGTCTCCACATACTAGTACAGGATTTTGGCCCGATAGATGCGGTAGTATATTATTTTGGTTAAATTGTTCGCTAGGGGGTCTGTAAATACATTTGATAGTTATATTCAGTGCATTTTCCTGTTTTACAGTTATTCCTATAGCTTCTACTTGAGTATCTGAAAAATTTTGAACTTGATAATGTTGTAAGGAAGAGCGAATTATAATAGCTAAACCTCCCGAAGGTTTAGTGCTTAGTCTATCTTTTCGATAAATATTATAGCCTGCTATTTTGAACTTGATTGAGGCATTTAGATGTGTTTCTGACACACACGCTATATCAATGTTATAATATTTTATGAAGTGTGTGAATTCTTCTTTCTGTCTTATTAGACCATTTGCATTCAGGTTTAATAGAATTAAATTTGTTTTATTCGAAAACATTTCCCGCAATTAGGGATAGGATTGCTTGAATAGTGGATTGTATCATTGTTTGGATCTTAAGCATAATTGCTTTTATGACTTCTGTAATGATTTCTCTGACTAAATCTTCCTTGTTTAGTGACATAGCGCTTGGGTAATTTGACGTTTTGCCTTGATTAGCTACCTGAGCGTACGAGGTAATTGCGGCGAGGTGACCTCGCTTGGCGGCGGTCTGGTAATGGAGGGAATTCAGTAGTAAAGTTGGGAGGTTTAGAACTAATGGTGTTAGGGTTATGTGTGCTTAGAGAGGGAGGTATTCGGTTTAGTCTTAAAGCTGGACATTTCTTAAAATTTGCTGGGTGCATTTCTTGGCAATTTACACATCTTGGAGGTGTATCACTAGATTTGGAACATTTTGAGAAATGGTGATATTCTAAACACTTAACACATCTGGGTACTCTATTACAATTGTTGTGGGAGTGACCATAACGCTGGCAGTTTTTGCATTGAATGGGGTTTTTAGCCTTATTCCGGTGTTCCATTTTGACCACCGCAAAAAACAGTTTTTCAAGCTTGAATAACTCAGTGATGTCTGCGTTATTTTCAACCTGAATTGCAGATAATGGAATTCGAATCTTATTTTTATAAAATCTAGAAGTTTTCGTAATTCAAGGATTTTAGTTCTGCCGTAACCTCGTCTTCCTCGTAGTCCGTTGGGATACCCCTTATTATAACTTCTCTAAGTTTTTGTGATGGGTCTTTGAAGGAATGGAACTCTATTTGTTCTTTTCTACAAAAAGTTATAATTTGTCTGAAATCTTCAATAGTTGATGGTCTGATTTTAACTGATTTATTAAATGATGTTGTATCAAAAGACTTATTAGTAATCTCTTTTAAATCTTTTAACAGTAGTTTGTAGTTTTCCACATTATGAATGAAAATTGGAGGAATAACTATTTGCTTCTCTTGCTTTTCCTGCACTTCATTTGACACTGAATTTAACACTGCATATTTATTTGCGGTTGGAATGTTTGCAACAACGATTTCTTCCATATTTGAATGATTACTAAGTAATTGTTTTGCACTATCTGTATTTTGACGTTTATTCTGGTTATTTAAGTCTTCGTAATTTTGTCTTCTTTTCTTTGTACCGAACTCTATTGCAGTGCCTGCTGGCGTGCCATACCTGTTTAAAGTTTGTGGTTGCGATAGGGTTTCTTCTGAGTTGTCTCCTTGGTTGTACAGGACGTCCATGGCCTTGCGTATTTCTTCGCCTGCATTACACAGATCTTGGATTGGAGTCGAATTTGCATTTGGAAGATGATTATCCTCTCCTATTCGACTTCTATCACTCCTAATCATGGAGGCTACCACAACCGCCCCTGATACGGGACAGCTGTCTGATTCACACCAGCTGGCACTAGTAATTGCTATTCAGTACTTCGATTCCCGCACAATCGCGTTAAAATGAAACACTTTAAGATTCTTCTAATAAATGCTCACTGTCGAATAATTAATAATATTATATCACAAGTTGATTGTATAATTTGACCACACACATAAGGCGTAGCTAGTTTCACGACTTCACGGGGCCGAGGAAAACGATGTTACCGCTTCCGCTGCTCTGAAGGAACTCTTTCCGGAAGTGTCCCCTGAAATACAATCCGTCTCTTCATACAAATAAGTATAAAAATTGCATAACCAACACCTTCCCATTATTATTTGGTATCTTATCATTACGACCAGTGGAGGAACGTCTTATCATATCATTACGATCGCTTCTCAAAAGGATGTTTATGTTCTCGGAAGGCGTACCACACGGACAATTTTATGTTTTTTCTTCATATTAAATGAAAGTTCGTGTTTAAAAAGTGTTTTTAGTATTGTGAATACGTGAACAATCAAGATCAATTATTACGACAAATAAATAAACAAATTACTAATACAGAAAACTATAAAATAATAAATACAAAAAGATTGAAGTGCGAATAGTAAAGAAAATACTTTGGGAAGTACTTACTTACCACCCAATCACTGTCCTGTGAAATTAATTGGTATCTACTTTCATGAACATTTCGCGTGACAAGCTTCCTGAATAATTCAACATAAATTACTAAATCATTTTCAGCGATAAAGAGAGAATGTACGTTTATAAGGATCCACTAACGTGAAATACGTGTGCAGGTATTGGTAACTGGCATTGCATTACATCAATACAAACCTAAACATATCTTAGTTCATGGCGTAAGTAAAAGCTAATTTTTAAAAAGGTTTTTATTTACACTTACTACCTATTCGGTGTAAAACGAGCGAATATCTTAGTCTTGGTGACTTTTTTGTTGTAATTGCATTACAATGAGGTAGTTAACACATTTTGCAGAGGATGTATAAACTTCAAAGAACGGAAAATAATTTCTATAAAATGTATATGTAAAAATGGTTATTTTACTCGCGCGCTTCAAATGAACATACGTGTATCAAAACATTGGTCAATCTCTAATACGCTCTAATAATAAGTTAATTTGATATTCTAAAATAAAACAAAAGGGTTTAAGAATTCATTGAATTCAAAATATTTTTATCCATTACGCAGATTGTATTTCATGTTCTCTTACGATTAAATGGAATACTTCTGAAAAAAGAAATGGAAAAATGGTTTTCAGGTTTTCTATCGTTCTTCCCAAATTACGTCCCAGAGACATGTTGACAATGATGGTTATTTCTTCGTGTACATCATTTTGTTCATTTTGGTAGCTCAAAACCGAATCATCGCACCTCAACAAAAATGAGGAAATCGGGTTTCCGTTTAAGTCTGGATTAGAGGCTAATTTTAACTTTTGGTATGTCACTTCCGCTCTCTAAATTGCTCATTGTGAAAAGTTTAGAAGAAACAGTGCCATCAATATTGAAAACAATGTATGTTTCGCTTCGCCAAGACATTCTATCAGATGAACAACTATTTTTGTTCAAAATAAAATTCATAATGGAAGTTTTAAGATTGGACATTGAGTTGGACATTTTTTTTCTCTCGACATCGAGGTTCATCGAGGTAGCAATAAGAATGAGAAAGAGAGAGAGAGATTATGAAGGAGCCGCCGCCAGAGTAGATCAGACGAGACCAAACATCTGTGAGTCTCCCACGATAAGTGCACCTCGTAATTCCTCGAGACAATCCCTAAAAGAAAGTGTGAGCAACTGATGCTCGTAACCGCATGGGATCTCACACCATCACCTCGTTGTTCTTTCGTACAACTTTATGAGGACATGAGCCAGAAAAAGTAGTTTATGGAAATCGACACGATTCGCGGCACTCCGTGGAGCACAACAAGAGAAATCACGACATTTCGACTTTGCCTGATTTGTAATTCGCACTTTTCCTTTCAGCTACTGAAGAAAAACGAACACCGAGAGCTTCCTTGAGCCGCAGCGTCGACAACAGCACGGGCTTGGCTCTCCGTCCACGTGCCGACGTTTTGTTTCTTGTCAGCATGTGATTCGTTCACAGCTCCGCGCCGAACCCCTAATCCACCGGATGACATTCTCTCTGCAGAGAAGAATCTTCCACAAAGATAACAGGATTTCTACAGTGATCAACGAGGTATTTTCTCCGTCGTTCGGATTTCAGAGAAAACCTCTACACATCAGTTCCTTCTCATGAATTATGAGTATCGACCGAGCAGTTTTCAGGGAATCAAAATGCACCGGAAGATTTGATGGCGCGAACACATAAGCCCGATCCCCGAAATAATAACAGTGATTTCGATAATAACTGAAATAATTACTGAAGTTTACAAAAGTAAAATTAATGGCAAACGATTATCTACAAGAGAATACACCATGTTATGGCAAAAGTCCTATGAGAAGTATTACATTATTGCCAACGAAATTTTCACTTCACGTCTATTATACATAAATCAAATTCAAAGTAAAATTGTATTCGGATTTGAATGCTTATTAGAAAATGTAATCACGCGTTACTGTCCAAAAATGAGTATTTAATTTATTCAATTTAATAAAATAATTTAATTCCCAGTCATGTTAATTATGTTGGTATAATTTGAGTATACAGCTATTGCTTTAATTTTTATTCAAGTTGAGAAAAAATGCACTCATTATTCTTTATTTACATCAGAAAATCTTTGTATGAATAATCAAGTAGTTTTTCAAAAGAAAACAAAATTGACTATTATAACTTTGGTAGAGTAAAATTCTAAAATGTTATATTACCTTGCCTTCCATGTAAATGAAAAAAGTTCTCTATTGATACCAGCAGCTTCAAGAACTTTCATAATACTATATAAACACCGGAAGCGATTGACTTACGCAAAACCGGTTTGCTCTTCAGCTTGCAAATCCGCTGGTCGGTGACATGGCACACGCCCGTCCGACTGGTTTGCGCGAATACAGGTTAGTGGCGTTCCAGCGACATGTAAAGAGTCCATCCGTGAAGAACCAGCGCATCGCGGTGCGTTTTCCGCTCGGTTCAATGCTCTTCCTCTCTCCAAGGACATGAATACTCAATTTATTACGAGAGAAATCGACACACGTAGAATTTACAGCTCTTAAAGATTTTAAAAAACTACAAATGTTGCGAGGGATTTTTGTGGAGAGTTAAAGTATCTGAAAATAAAGTGCACGTATTACGGAAATGGTAAACAAGTGCATGACAAAATAAGTTCAACCACTCTGCCTCTTCAGTAAATCAGAATATTTTTTGGAAAAAATCGTTTCCCATTTCAGATGGAACTCGTGACATGGTTTCCAAAACACTATCCCTTACAATGAATCTTATGAGATCAGAGAAATGAGATCTTACACCATTACCGTGTTTGAAATATCCACACTTCATATATGCAAAGTCCTATTTATTTAAAACTTTATTTTTTCATTTGTTTTTGTTTTTTTTTTACAAAAATGAAGCAGTTCAAGATAAGAAACTTATAAACTAAAAATCAATGTAAAACTTTTTGCTTTCATTTCCGTATTTCTTTGTGTTAAAGAGAAACAAGTTTATTTCGAGATGTTTCCCGGAAATCTCGAGAAATACACATCACATCGAAAAAATATAAAATACTTGTGGGCAGAGGAAAAATTTCGACAAGGGAAATGTCTGGAATTTTTTATGGCAGAGATATAAACGGAACTGTCGAACTGCGCTCGCTGGTCATAATCAACCCTTCGGGCGCAGACAAACTGCGCGACCGGTCAATGATGGCCGGAAATTTGTATTACCGGCACAATAGACTCTTAAAACCTCTTAACCGCTAAGAATGATTCCGGACCCGGGAATTTGCATTTGAATTGTTGAGACGCCGGGGGTCGAACCGACTGGTATAAACTAGGAGGGGAGTGGGAGTTCTGGAATTTAAGGGCTCGGTCCTTTTGTGACACTATTTTCTGGCCGCCATTTCCCCCCGCGGAAGAGCCGCAGGCTAAGGTAGACAGAAACGTATACTTGGAGTCAGATAAGTCTGCATGGAAGGTATGTAATCCAGGAAAAACAAACATGAACGGAAAGGTACTTACTCTTCAGTTTTATTGTAAATCAAAATTCTAGCTATTGTAAATCACATTATTCTTCTACGTATATGTAGCTGTGATCATATGTGGTTGATAACCGGTCTTTTGAATGGTAAATTATTTATTTAATTATTTACTTCCAGTTTAAGTGGTTTGAGGTTGGTACACAGTTCTGCCAACGCAATCATTCACCACCGATCCATAAGGAGAATGATATACCTATTTTGTGTTCTGCGCGTTTACGATGGTAGTGATTCCGGATGTTTGAGAAAGTTAAATGTGTTGCCAACCAGAATATAGCTCTTCGTGCTCGTGTGCGATCACATGATCGTGTTTTTCCTGTGACTTGTTTGTGGGACGAATGTGCTAGTGCTTCCTGGTTACTTGTTTAATATTAGGACACCTATCCTTGTTTGAATCCTTCGTATATTGGTTGTCTCAAACTTCAAAAAGTATTAACAAATAATTAAACTTAATTACTTAATAGCACTTCGTGTCTTATTAAGTATAAAATAGATTTTGATCAAATCATTAGTAACAATACAGAGTTAAGTGAATGTTCATTGTTTTTGTTAAAAGAATTGTGTCCTTTAGATTAGTAACAAATTATATTTTGCGACACTTTCTTTTCAGCTCAGTTTCACAAACTCAATTAGTATCCTTAAGCCTGTTTTAAGGTTAATTTAATGAAATTGTCATAATTACTATTAAATTGTTTTTTCTAAATTATATTTAGTTGCAACGTTTGGTATTTATAGTTAAATACGATTCGCAACCTAATGATTTTTTTTTCTTGAGTTATCGTCATACGAAGTACATTAATGAAGTTACTGGACTCTAACCTCACTTAACATCAGCCACGGCGAATGACATTACAGGCCTCGTCCGAACGGAATCGTGTTACTAGCATTTATTTCGTAGAAGTTGGCACTACACATGAGGTAGACACGTTAATTTTTTTAACGCAAACTTACGTGACTCGGAGCATACTCGGCAACCGAAACGCGATATGTACGTCCCATCATGTAGTTCATCGGTTTTTGCGTCGGCGGAAATGGCGGTGAAAGGGCTGGACGTCTCTGGCAAGGTGCAGTCTTTGGGGCGAGCGGTGGGGGTATCACAAGGGGCGGCTGTGTTACGCGCAGCGGCCGGGTGGCGGCTGTCTTCTGGGTGCGGTGGGTCGGCTGCTGTCGAAACGGTGTTGCCATCTGCCAGGATAAATGCAGGTAATATCCTATCGGTGCTCACTCGCTGCTCTCTGGCGTCTCTCACTATCATGATGGTTTTCGCCTCCTGTGGGATGATGGGACCTGTGTAGGAAGGTTGGAGCGACCGGTGAACAGATTCCAGAAACGTTGCGCAAAATCACAAACCAACGTGCTCAAGCCGTCGTAAACAAATGTGTGTGGGGGGGGGGTGGCGTGACAGATGGGGGGGAGAGGGCGGAATCCCGCCATTTATTGGAGCAAGCGGGTTAGGTATGATGAGGTACTATCCATGCGTGCAAGAGTTGGAGAGAGGAACTCACCGGGAAGGTGCAGCGCCTCTCTGTACACGAGCTTCGCAGATGATGGCTTTAAATCCTTATCGACTGCACTGCGGTTGCCAAGAGGTGCAAGTGGCAGCGAATGCAGTCATGTCATCTCGGGGTGACACGATGGCCGCTTTAAGTTGCTGGTAAAGCGTTTCTTCATTCTGTGGATTGGGGATCCCAACTATTCGTCTGCGCACGCTCACTGCCGATGGTTAATCCGAGTTCTCGGAAGAGAAAGGACTCGAACTGGTGTCCTTGATCGGTGGTGTTGCGAGCTGGAGCGCCAAAGCGGGAGATCCAACACTGCATGACGGCTTCGACTACTTCTTCTGCCATGATGGTTTTGAGTGGCCATGACTCCGGCCATCTCGTGTGTCTGTCCATGACCGTCAAGCAATTTTGAAGCAAGTCGGCGTGTGTGAGGTGTCCTATTATGTCAACATAAATATGATGAAAACGAGATCAGGGTGGTGAGAATGTCGTAAGATGCGCTTGCACATGAGACGTGTGATTTGGCGCGTTGGCAATGTTGACACGCGCGTGCCCATGTACGACAGTCACGATGTACGAAGGGTCAGATGTAACGCTGCGCCACGAGCTTTGATGCCAGGATGACAAAGACCGTGGCGAGCGTCGAACACTTGATGGCGAAGGGGTTCGGGGACCTAGGGCCATCAGAGAGGTGTGTCTATGTAGCAGTAAAGCAAGGCATCAGAGCAAGGAACGTTGACTAGCTGTAGCTTTAGGCTTGTTTCGCCGGCCAGTAGAGTGCGTAATTTGGGGTCGGCGTCTTGAAGGTGAGTGAGCGAGTTGAAGTACACGGCAGTCGTGCCGGTTAAGGCGTCGACTCATGAAAATGCATCCGCTACAATGTTGTCCGCTCCCCTCACATGTTGAATGTCTGCAATGAATTGACTTACGAAAGACACCTGGTTAATTTGCACTGGGGGTATTTGGCATTTCGTTGGAGCAAAGCATAAGTCAGTGGTTTCTGGTGGGTAAATACGGTACATGTCTGCGCATCCAGGATGAGACGGAAGTGTTCCAGGATGTGACTGCGTACACGGCGTGAAGCTCAGTGTAAAATGCTGGCCACGCTGGTTGGCGAGGGGATCAGATTTTGGTAGAAGAAAGCGAGAGGTTGCCAGGTACCAGCACGTGTTGTTGGAGGCTCGCGCCGACAGCAATCGTAGAGGCGTAGGTGAAGAGCGCTGATCTGGTGGATGGGTGGGGGTGAGAAAGGTGGGTGGCTTGAGAGAGGTTTTCCTTGCACGCCTCCAAAGCTTGCTCGAGAGAGGGTGTCCACGGCATGGAATGTTTGCCGCGGAGGCCGGAGAAACCGGCATGGAGCGAGGTTTGGTAAGGGGCGGTGGATGGGAGAAAGCGGCGGTAGAAATTTATCATGCTGAGGACACGACCAGCCGTTGTGCTATTGCGGGCCAGGGGAAATTCCGGAGAGCAGCTGCTTCATCTGGAAAAGCTCTTGCTCCGTCCACTAAGACCTCATAACCGAAAAATATCACTGATGAGGAAAAACTGACTGTTTTGTTTACGTTAACTACAACTCCGTAACCAACGAAGCGCTGAAACAGAGTTTTCAGGTGTGTTTGGTGGTCGGTTGCATCGCGTAAGAGCACCAAATTATCATCGATATACGAAGAAATAAATTGAATACAGACACGAAACAGAAGTCGAGTCCAGATACGACGTTACGAAGGTCAAAGTTCATGTATGAAAATTCGAAGAGGCCACAAGGAATGGTGATTGCCATCTTTTGTATATGCTCTTCGTAAACAGGGATCTGGGAGTACGCCTTCATGAGGTCAATGACACTAAACACTGTACATTCACGAACTCTGTTGCTCGTCGAGTCGTTGAGCCCTTCTCGTCCTTTACCGTTATCCCTTTTAGCCCCAGTCTATTAGCAGAGCTACTCACTAAAGGGCTCTTTCAACTCATGGGAAGGGAGGTCGGTCCAGGTGTTGCCCCCTGGGCGGGACGTGTGAAGATATCCACAAACATCGAGGCAGGAAGCCCTCCTCTCCCAGCATCCCTTTTGGTGGGTGAAGATGTGCCTAGACCACATCTCTACCGCTATCTGCACTAACGGTAGTCGAGTACCAATCCTGCTCACCGATCGGAGACCAAAACCTCCTTCCTGTACCCCACGGGTGGGGGAACCATACTGCCCGGCAGAGTCCAACCCATATATGGGCGTCAGGTGCAAGCACCTGATGTCTTGTGCCCCTCCCTGCCTACTCCGTTTAAAGTGCTCATTGACACTCGGAGGGTTGTCAGCACACCTACCACTTACGAGATCGCATCGGGATTGGTCTGTTGGCCAGGCTGTCGACCTAGGATTGGGTACAAAAGCCGAGGATAGGCGAAGGCCCAGTAGTCCTCCTGTCTCCTGTACCTGTCGAGTTGGGGGTTCAGCGCAGTAACTTCACCGGGCTATACTACTCGGTGGCTGTCCCAATAGATCACAACTTTATACTTTTACCCATGTTAGAAAGGTTGCCCTAATAGCTGTAGATGGGTGTCCGCCAGGGTCTCTTGCGAGATTCCCTTCTACTTTGTGTACCGAGAACCAGGGTTGTACATAAGATCCGGTTTGAGAGGCCGTCAAGTAGTCAATCCATGCTCCCCCACGAATAGATGCACTACTCTTATTTACGTCGTGGCTGCACCGAGACCCCTGTAACGGGCTGGTCTACTCGTATTAAACATGTTTCCTTGTTAACGGAGACGATTCGCCGTATGGATATTCTTGCAAATTATCCTACCGCTTATCTCTCCAAGAGAGACGATCTTTTACTCAGGGGTCTGGGGTGCGGTACGATCTCTTGGTTAAGGGCGAGTGCCAAGCGGTCCCCATCATCACGCCCACACGATTGCCGCCGTGGCTACGGCGAGTTTCTTTCGAAACTCTACTCGTGTTAGACGGGTTCCCCCATCAACGTGAGACGAGAGACCGTTGGAATCTCTCGCGAGGTTCCTACTCGTATTAGACAGGCTCCCATGTCAAAGTGTGACGAGCAATCGTTCGGGGATTCTTATAGAATCGGCCTCCTTCCTTCTTCGCGTGGTCTGATCCGTTACCCAGGAATCTGAGATTGGATACAGGGACTAACCGAACCGGAGGTCTAGTTTGGCTAGATAAGAAGTGTGTGTGAGAAATCGTGAATGTGTCTGACGAGGTATACGTCGGGAATCGTTCGGGCGTTCAGTGCGCGACAATCCCAGCAGGGGCGCTATCCGTCTCCTTTCTTTGGCACCATGTGAAGAGGTAATGTTGGCCGCGTGAGTTCGGGAAACTCAGTGAAGATGGAGTCAGCCGGAGACGCCGAGACGAGGGGTGTCTAGACGAGACACTACACTGAGTGGTGTCTGCGGCTTGACATAACGTGGAGAGGTTACTCTGTCTGTCGATCAAACAGTGATTTCGGCAGTCCAGAAAGAGGAAGAAAAAAGATAGAAAGTCGGTATCGATTATGGGAACAGCAACGTAAACGACAACAGAACTCACATCGAAAGTCACGGCGCAGGTCGTTGTTGAGTGACATATACTTTTCGCCGTACGTGTGAATTGTTGCGTCACTGCTGTCTTGACTTTATACCACAAAATATTACATAAAGCGAAAGGTGGGTGTCCACAAGTAGGTGTCCGCAACGGGTCAGTTATATTGGAACATATTATTGGACAATACACTCAAAAATTTGCAAAAGAAATCTATTAAATATGTAGCATATTGGAACATATTCTTTTTGCATATTGGAAATTATGCAAAATAAATATATTAAATAAGTAGCAAATACGGACGACATTATGATGCTAATAGAAGGAGACAGTAGACGAGAATTGGAAAGAGAAGGAAAACGGATACTGATCCATGTCGAACAATTATTCACAGAAAACAAATTGAAACTTTCAGCAGCAAAAACAGAAGCAATGTGGTTCAGGCGTACTTGTAAAAAACAGACGTAAACCATGCGTTAAGATACATGGAGAAAATATTAAGTTTGTTAATATATAAAAAATTTAAGCCTCGTTTTCGATGAATCGTTACAATTTCTTATAAACACAGATTATGTAGCAGAAAAAGCTAAAAGACTATATTACAGTTTGCTCAGTGTAGAGATAACAAAATTACATGTATAAAGAAGGTTAAATAATGTTACATAAAGGAGCAGTACGACCAATGCGAACTTTTGGTTCAAATGGATGTGGATATATAGAGTTGCAACAGGATATGTTGAACGGAAAATTAATTCAGTACAAAGAACGTGCCTCGTAGCAATAAGATGCGCCAATCGCACATTATTACGAGAAACGTTAGAAGTTATA
>NNCF01129133.1:705558-720493 GCA_002313205.1 Laupala kohalensis | reverse complement strand
GTAATGAGCTCTTATGATTTCTTGGTCTTGAAATTCGATTCAAAGTTCATTGATTTGCTTTATTTTTTTTATTATCTTCTTTCTTCTCGGATTGTCTTCCAAAAATGCATTACATTTAACTCGGAAAATAATTATTTCAATGCCAATTTCTCCTTAAGATACTCTTTAGCACAGAATCACAATAATTTAAGTTACTTTCCCTACCTCGCGGAACACACTTGAACAATGCTTGCCTCACAGAGACAGATACTCACAAAGTCAAATATTTCTTCAGAAATCGTCAGGTGATTGTACCAGCCAAAATACCATTCGTTCTCGACAAGCTGCCCTCAGCTGTGTTGCCGTTGACCTTGAATTGGCGGCGTACTGCTCGGCTCTTCCCCACGTGTTCTGGTCAGCTCTGCTTCCCCCTCGAATATTGGCGTCAACTCGTTCGTATTCGAACTAATGCTTTCGTAAATAGGTTGTAGCTTCACTTGGAGCTTCCTTCAAACGATCCTATGATTCTTACGTTTGACTTACTTCGGCCGTCTTTCCTCAAATTACGAGTACTATAAAAACTTTATCAAGAGATGATATACGCCGGAAAATAACCTTCGTTCTCACATTAATTGTACAATAGTATTAATCAATTTTGATTAAATAATGCCTGTGCGGTTCAACTTCTCCCTTTACTATTCAATACCACGTGTGTTTTAAATATCACTTTTCACGCTGCTACTTCCCGTACTTCAAAAACCCACGTTCTCCACTACGTAAAAAAAACCGTCTCGTACAAATGAGAACCACCTCTTACGACATCTCTCGAACAATTCAGAACCACCTCGTACGATCTAACACGAGCAATTGAGGAAGAATCCTCGTTTCGTCTCCTCACCTCAACATCAGCCCCCACTCTTTTCACGCCTCGTTTAATTCGCCAATCAGNTCTCTTATACACATCTAGATGTGTATAAGAGACTATATATATATATATATATATATGTGTGTGTGTGTGTGTGTGTGTGTAATAATGCCACTGGATTTATACATTGCTAAATTGCAATTTCGAAGGAAAAAATCACAAACATGAAAAATAACTATAGTGGGGCAAGAAATAGAAAAGAAAATAAAGCAATGGAAAGGAATGATAGCAATACATATAATGCAGGAATGGCAAATTCGATGGGGAGAAAATGAAAAGCACGAATAACCAACAAATTTATTCCAAATTTGCAATTTGCCTATATGAATCGAAAATGGTTTATACTTAATCCATATTTTATTGAGTACATTACAGGTCATGGACGTTTCAATAGTTTCCTAGTAGAGCGAGGAATAAGGGAAGAATTAGACTGTATACGTGGTGAAAAAGAAGAAACACGTGAACATCCAGACGCGGGACTGCTACGGCGAGGAATGACCATAAGAGAAATGAAGAGACAAGGAGTTACTGGAACACAAGATAGAAACACAAGAATGGACAATAAAGATAAAAATCAGGTTTTTAGAGATAACGTAACAAAATTAGGCATAATACGTGACGCATTAAGAAGACCGTGGTAGGGACGGGAATATTTGTGAAACCAATGGGAAGAGACACGACAATGAATTAAAATAAGATAAGGAATAGATAAGAAATATGAACCTGGTAATGACCAAGTTAAAGACAAGGCGATCTGAAAGATCCTAAGCCAAAATAAATTTTTAAAAATGGGATGCCTTGAGGTCGTAGTCAGCGATGTGGCGTCTGCCTTTCATTAGCCGCCGAGGAAAAAGGGAGTACTGAAACTCGACAGATCCTCAGGTAAGAGGATAATTTCACCTTTAAACTCGACACTTCTTTAAGGATTAGGACTACGTGGGTCCACCTGTGTCCGTCGCGTGAATCCCCAGTCACTGGGACCTGTGGGCAGCCATTTCAGTAATAGGTCACAGTTGACTTTGCCACTAAAATTTTTATTTATAAAAATTGTGTTGTCGTTTCATAATAATTGAAATCTATGCTAAAAATGATGAAAAATGGTACCAAACACAACCCTACTGGCATCAAATGCACATTTCACTTTTAGTCCAAGTAATTAGGTGACAAAAAACAATCTAATCAATAAAGTTTTTCACTGTCAGTATTTTTCATTTTTCGCGCTTAACATGAAAACAACGAATTTTTAGAACAAAACATTCATGTAACGAAATAATGTACATTGAATTCCCAAAAAATTATATTTTGTATCGTTTTGTCGCCTGGCGAACGGAAAAGGCTCAGGAGCGCCATGAAATTGACAAAAACTAATTTTTCCGTTTTTGCTTATAATTTGAGAACTCAAATTATAATTTGAGAACATGGTTCGAAAATTAATAAGCCAGTAAGCGGTTCGAACATGAATTCTTTATAATATAAGAGAAACCTCTTACATATTTTATAGAATATAGTTAATACACACTACGATATTTTCTCTTTAAAAAACCTACAGTGCCAGGATTTCGAAACTTAAATCTATTATTCATAGAATTGCTTGAGAATTCTAGAATTCAAAGCTTCCAAGCATAAGTGACGTGAAAATTTTCGAAACTATTTATTTTGTTCTTTTATTTCATAATTTTATGTTTTTATATTATAATTATATAAATTATATTGTATGAAATATATATTATATATTTCTCTCAGAAAACATATGGAAAAGGGCATTTTGTTCATGTAGTGAACATATGCTCATAACAACAAAAATTCAACAATAGGTACTGCAATTTATGAGAAAACAAAATCGAAGTTTCATTTAAGCTTTCTTAGCGGTTACCTCCTTCATTTCTTACATTCAGACGAATGATCAAACCTGCAGTTTCAAAGATCTGTCTTATTTCTTCATTCCTGTCATAAACTGTATAAAACGAACATTCCTTGATTTGGAAAGAATTAAACATTTTGTCAAAAATAAAAGAGTATTCCAAAACTTAATTATGTGGTTTTAAATCCCGATGTGCTGAGTAATGGTTCACTGTCAAGAACTGATGCATTTACAGTAATACGATAAACAAAATATATTTTCCTATCAATAATATACGTTTTATAAAAGCATCGAGAAAATTACTTACCTTTTTTTTGAAATCAGGGACTACGGAAACGGATATTTCCGTCAAAATTTCGCGACCCAATGTTTTCCACGATTACAATACTTTCTATATACTACAAAAATGAGTAAAAACAGAAGCTTAAAACCCAAGAATGTCATTAATACGTCGTGTTTGAGCTCATTTTTATTGGAATTATGAGTGGAATTCAAATATTATAAGATAATAAATAAAACTACTTAATTAATAGCACTCTAAATATCTCTCCAGTAAGTGACTTACCAAATCCGTTGGCGGCAGGTCGGTCGGTTAGCATGAGGGTGGGCGGCGGGGTGGCAAGTCATTAGAGGAGGTACTAAGTAACGAGTTTAACGGTACCAAAAATTTTAATCCCTTACCCGACCATGAGGGATTGTTGAGTTTAAAACTCCAAAGAAAACAGCACAGGTCGGAACCAGTGTCGATTAGAAACCTGTGCTTGCTGTTGTGGTCTCAAACAAATAGGCGACTTCCTCCTGAGTGACAACCGGACGCCGCCACTATGGTTGACGGGAGAGTTTGACGTGTGGTATGTACAGAGTTGTCGGCATTGACGAGCACTGTCCCCAAACCGGAAGTGAAATCAGCACGTCTCCTCTCGAGAAGAGCCGGGGGAGGAGCTGTGTCTGCGGATTTGGCTGTCCTCGCGGACGCGGGGTCAAGAGCTGCGTCTCTGTAGTTCATGCAGTTCGATCTGCTTGGTGGAGAGCTGTCGACTCAATTCCTCCAGGCGTGCGACGAGCGCTTCGGTACCGCTTGCGGGTGACGCGGCGTGAACTGTGGGCAACGTGGCGATGGATGGAGTCACAGGAGTAGTGGCATAGATGTCAGCGGGTGGGGTAGCGGGGAAGGCGGCTGCGATGGGTTAGAATTCTAATATCTTGCCCGCCGTCACAGACTTTCGAGTGTCAGATTGCCCTGCGTTTGCAGAATAGTTTGCACATGCGTGGGGAGGCGGTGGAGCCACAACGTCCTGAGGAGGTTGTCCTGAACGGTGGTCGAAACCGCCAGAGAACGGAGATGGTGCAGGAACTGTGACGTCTGCCTGTCACCGAGTTCCTCTTCCGTGTGGATCTGGCGCACGCGTCTCCGGCGGAGCTCCGTTTTCAGCGTCGTATACGCGTTCTCAGTGGGAGGAGCACATATAATATCCTTCACCTCGTGTGCAAAGTGCTTCTCTATATTTATTATATATTATTATCGGGATTATATATTTCCATTACTTTTTACTTATTTGTTGATTGTTGCGATGTGGTCAAATATCGAGAGGAATATTATAGAAATGATACGGAAGAGCAAGTTTGTCCCCTTTTTGTAATTATCTTTTATGTATTTCATGGATTAATCTGTTTAAAGTCACACCATTGAATAAAAACAATTCCGACAACAAAATTCATTTCCATCTTCTCTTCAAAATGACACTTTATGTTCCAGAGTTAAATCCAGTGTTTGATCAATAAATTCCCATTTAGATGAACGTCGTATATTAGGTTATTTTGCTAAGTATTAATAAATGATAAAATATTTGGTTTCGCATTAATTAATTTGTTGACTACTAAATGATAGGCAAATATTCAGCGATGTGTGTCTAAACATTTATCTATGCTATGCGATCGTCAAAGGAAAAACTAAAATCATTCTTCTACCAACTGTCATTACGGATTTACCTTCATTTAATTTTCTCTCCTATGGACGCTAAGGTTTTCCGCCCACAGACTAAATCCAGACTAGACATATCATTGGAGAACCGTGACCAGAGATTACAAAAGTCAATAAATGGCAGCCGCTCCTGTAGATAGCTCTGGATACACCGTTTGAAGCGCTGTGAAACCTCGTTAGCAGCGACACCTGCGGGCAAAACTGTAAATCTACGATGAACTGTGGCTTCGTGTGTTTATATTTGTTGATATGAATTGTGATCGCTAATTCAAACCGAATATAGTATTTTAAGACGAAGTTAATTTTGTTCGTTCTTTAAAAATGTCGCTGTTTTGTGTGTGTGTTTGTGTTATTTTCTTTTGGTTCAGTTCCTCCAGAATTTACTAACTATGAACATTTCGAACATTACATTCCGAAACGTGAAAGTCAGTGAGCAATAATACAATACATTTTGACAATAGAAAATTACTGAAGTAGTACTTGAATATGGTGTAGAAGTTCATTAAATTTTGAATTAACTTGTCTGAATTAGTATTTGTTAAAACTGTTGTATTTTCAGTTGTATTATCATCTGACGAATTGTTGTAGTAGATGTATACCTTGCGTGTTTTAAAAGAAATATAAACCATTGTCTTTATTGTATTTTAAATTATACTCCGGATATTGATCCCACAAATGCATTTACAAAAATATAGTATAAATGTCTCATAGGCATCTAAGTGTTCTTGATTTATAAACGGTTTATCAATTTATCATTTCTCGTTTATCTTTTTTTCATATCTATGATCCAAATATTTATTATAACATTTTAATTTCAGATTCTTTTTAGTGATATATGAAGGTGAAATTGTTCAATGTTCTTTATTTTATTAACTTTTCAGGATAAATATCTATATGAGTTAGTTCTAAATAAATATTGAAAACAATAAAATTATAGGCGACCTTGGAGTGAGGAGGATTGATTGGTGAGTGATGATCTATATGAGTGTAGGGAAGGCGATGGAGTAAAACTGTTGCGCTACCTAGCGGTTGTATATTGAACCTCTTTTAAGTTAAAGAAATTAAGTTGCAACCGTCCCGGTAGAGGCGCAACCTATATCCACGGATATTAACATTGACCGTCCAGTGTGGATTTAGTCTGTTTCCGACTTAGAAGACGCAATAAATGTTCATCAGTAGCTAGGACATCTTAATCTTCTTGACCAACGACTCGAATGGTAGATCCCCTGATTAAATACTAAAATCAGATATGCTACTCTATACAGGTTATACAAGTAAATTAAAGCTTCAAGTTTAATAAAGAAAATTACATAAAGAAACTGCAAGTGTCCGCACGATCAAAGCAGCTATTGGAGTAGAGAACTTTGAAGTCATTTGGAACAATAACTTACTTATTAGAGTAACTGAATAAAAATTCAGATAAAAAATACATAATAAACATATTAAGTCATCTTCATCGTGTGGGTCAGTATTTTGATTCGAATTATAAATACGCAGAACATCATGATCACGTCTCACAATAATTCTTTTTAATACAAAATAAAATTCATGCGAGTAACATCGTCATATTTCAATTCCAAATATTGCAAAAATAAGATTTCAAAACATAAACTCTACATTATGTTCCTAGAAGAGGAAAACATTTCGATATATGCGTAGTATATTTACGCGTCAACCAGTGATGCATCGGTGATTACTCCGCAGTCACTACGCAAATAACTCGCTCCGTCGTATCTGTCGTTGATTACGCATCCCACTTCACACCAACTAACCACATATTTCCACGCTTTTGCTAAGGTGGGAAAGGATGAATCTCGCTGGAAAACACTCGAATAAAACATCTACTTAGAAAAATCGTTATATCCCTCATTCATACTCAGTTCTCTTCATTGGACGGCGGATTGCGTTTGCTTCCTCTGGACATCTATCTCCTCATATAAACGTAGGCTCCCGCGGCCGGAGTCAATATAAGCTTGTTTGTCCGGGACAAAACGCGTCTTAGTAGATGTAACTACCAACGTTTCGGCCATCAGGGTAATGTCAGAGTCGTACAGACCTAAGTCGCTGTCGTGCTCCTCCTTTTTATACTAGTGTCATATTTCAAAGATTTGAAAAAAGAATCGAAGAAATGGTGTCTTTACATTTTGATCATTGCTTAATTTTCTGTAAAAATAAAAGAAGGAAGAGACAAGTTGGTCCCAGGTGACCACAGAAATAACGCGGAAAGGCAGGTGAAATTGCAAGAATCTAGAAATTCAACCGCGGCGAATTTTCTAATGTAACAAAAATCCAACCACTTTTCTCAAATCCCATAAAACACTGTCTATTGATTTTTGATAATAAAAATGTAAACAACTTCTAAGTAAATGTGCTAATTTTATTGCAAACGGGCATCCTAACGCGCGGTGTCTAATACAAGACTACCATTTACAGACACATTAAGGATTCCTGTTTACTGCGCGGTACACATTCCATTTGCACAGACTACCGTTAGATTAAAGGACACTTCCACAGAAAACAAAGCGACGTGGTCTTCAAATCTACTATTTCAAATATTGCTGTGTTTTAGGAGCACCAGCTACAATTAGGGAAATTAATTTCCACTTCACTCTAAATAACCGACGATTTTAATTTCCAGAAATATATTTCAGGAAAAAACTCATAAATTTGCCTAGGAAGACAATTGTTATCCAGTGAGCGAGTGATTTTGTACAAAACAAGATAGTATTATTCACCAGGATCCACTTAAGGCCGCTTCGGCTGTGGCTTCCCTGCGCCAATGAATCGACATCCTTTGAAGGAGGGGAAGAATATTCCACTAGAAAGTACGCGAAAAAAACATCGGAAAGCGTCTCCTTTTAATTCTTCCCAATGTTTAGATGACGAGAGAAATAAAAAAGTTAAAGGTAAAATGTAAAAAAGAATAATTTCCATAATTACTATTTTTTGCATGTGAACTTTTAAACGGTATTTAAAAGGTATTTAATGTTGGAAATGCATCGTGTAAGGACTCATCATCTGAAACTTCGTGTACATGCTCTAAGCACAAACACATGAAAAATGCAAAAAATTAGGTCTTTGAAGTTTCAAAATACGAGAGGTTTCAAGTAATAACCAAAATGCTGGGGGGGGGGGAAGGTCAGAGTTCTTGTGGGAGTAGTAAGGGTAGTAGGTCTTTCTGAATCCATGACCCTCTGGGTTGGATAGTTGTAAAAGAGGGGTAAAAGAAAACAAGCGCCACTGTGCGAAACATAGAAACTAAAAGATAGTGAAAATTAATAACCAGTGACACTGTGGATGAAATGTAACAATTCCAAGCATTTTAACCCAACAATTGATGAAATGCAACCTTATAACATTTGAGTTTTGAAGTTACTGCAGTGCGTTTTTTGTATTGTATTGGACAAATTATTGGAGTGTATTTTAACTTTGTTATACATTATCAGTAACTAGTAAGGCAACGGAATGTCATCGCTATTACCTTCTAAGAACTTTGTATGCACCACAGTTCCGGGTTTACATTTACCCCACGTTATTTTGGAGTCGGGATAATTTATTTAATTTTTCATGACGTAAAAAAGAGTATTAAAATATTTTTTATGTAAAAACTGCAGGATAATCGTTTTTTCACACATAAAACTTCATTATGAGCTTAAAATTATATGAAAATCACACAGTTAAAGTCAGACAGCCAAAATGTACGGGAAATCGTTTTTCCTTTTAGTTGTGCTTTTCTTCATATTTGAGGTGCTGAAACTTTTTTACGAGCTCAATATACAACTAATTAATTTAATTTTCATACATCTGATACAACAGACTAAAAAAATTGTAATTTTCATAAATTTATCGTCTGTCCCAACAGAAATATTGACAAAATTTGAAAAAATTCAATTTTCAAAAATTCATAAAAATGAAGGATACAAGTAAGAACGTTGATAGTTTTCCGGGTAATGATCCTGATGTGTATCTACTTCCACAAAAAACATAAAGCTGTGTATAACGCTCAGTCTGAAGCGAGAGAGTGCACATCGCTGCTTTCTTCGTGGTCGCAGAGCAGAGCTGAAACATCAATGTTGTCACGCGACACAGATGCCACCCAACACTTGCTATCGCCGCCGTTTTCACCGTCTCCAGTCCGTTAGGATCGCCGCGCGTGTGCTGTTCCGCCCGACCGTTGCCACTCGACACTTGCTATCACTATCGCCTCCGCTTCCGCCGCCGCCAGCCTGTTAGGACCACCACGTGTGCCACGCCGTGCCGTTCCGCTGCAACTTTCTTAGAATTCGTCTGACCGTGCCGTCGATAATTCATCACAGACGCGGCTACCGTCGCCAACCGCTCGTGCTTACCACATCACGCTCCTGCCAGCGAATGCAATTAACCAACCGGACATTACAGCAACAATACAGCGGTCATTGTATGTCCGCTGCAGTCACATGCACTTCAGACCAATCTGGCTTCATGGACATCCCAGCTCACAACACCCGCTCCCAGTCACGGCAATTACACAATCACACAGCGGAAGCTAACATAGTCTATCCGTGGGTGGAAGCCACTGCCACCTCTGTTGGCATGGATTCTCAATCCACAACCTCCGAGTCCACTCCGGACCCCACCCCCGAACTTCAAACCAACAACACCATGGAGTGCGGAAACGGTTTCATACCTTCTAAATGCATCTTCAAGTCAAAACGCGCATTAGAAAACTTTTACCTGAGCAACATATTTTCTCCAATAACCCCCCTGCATCGTCCACAGACGTGACTCCTTCATCAAGACCCCCTCTCACAACCAATTATCTACTCCTGTC
Source organism: Laupala kohalensis (assembly GCA_002313205.1). NCBI lineage: Eukaryota > Metazoa > Arthropoda > Insecta > Orthoptera > Trigonidiidae > Laupala > Laupala kohalensis. Next base: position 710,937 of record NNCF01129133.1, on the reverse strand, counting down.
CAGCTCTCTACCTCAGACACTCAAGCAATTGCACAATCCTCCACCTTCCAGCAAACCACTGTAACCACCCGTGACTACTCCTTCAACGGTCACAGAAGTGGCGACATCTATATTGAAAATGTCTCGAATGCTCCTCCGAGTCCTCCAATTATCGTCAAAATCTACCTTCACTGGGCGCAACTCTCGCACCCACTTCATAGTTCATTTCCCCTTCCCTGACCACCAGGCGGTTGTGAGGAAATTGGATGAACTGAAGAAGGAAGATCCAGCTACCTCCTACTTCTTCTATCACGTGACTGAAGAGAAGCGCCACCGTCTGGTGCTTTGTGGCTAACAACCCAACGAAGATGTCAGTGCCCTTAAGACAGACATGGAAGCACAAGGATTCCGAGTCTTTCACGTGTCTGAGGTGCAGAGAAAGTTGGGACCAGGATCTGGCCTCATCCACCTGGGACTCTACCGTAGAGACACCGCCGCGTTCAAGGCCAACCTCCGTTACCTCGGTCAAGTCTGTCGCAGAGTGACATTTTTGCTTTCAGTTTCACGAGGCGACCTCACTCCGTACTTTATTGACCGTACGCGTGACACACTTTTACTTTTTCGACGACGTCACTCAGGCAACACCGTCACTCTTTCTCTGTGGGCCGCTCGTAACTCCACCACTCCATCACCCACTGTAGGCAGTTGCAATCCCGGGGCCATACAAGTAATCACTGTGGTCGCGATTTCACCTGTCCACTCTGTGCTGGACCCCATCCACTCTCAAACTGCGCCCGACCGGAACGTCTCACCTGCGCTAACTGCGCAGGTGACCATGTCGCCTCATGGTCAGGCTGCTCTGCATATTAGGACATTAAACGCCGCCGCAAGGAGCAGCTTCTCAGGGCCAGGGAGCAACGTGGAGTCCGACTCTCCAACCGACTTGTATACAACGCTGCACCTAGAACATTCAACGCTGCACCCTCTGCCGATATTGCCTCCACCTCCTATGCCGCAGTCGTCCAAGGACAGCAAACGGCATCACCAGCAATTAATAATCCAACAGACTAAACCCCCACAGTTCTTCTCCAACCTGTTCAACGCATCTGATATGAACTCCCTTCTTCAAACCTACGACCTCCGCCCTATCCTCAACGTTGGCAAGAAAGTTCTTACAATCCTCTCGGGTCTTAGTTTCCTACTCTCCAAGACGCTCACAAAACTATACGAGGACAACACACGAGGATACCAACCCCACCTCTCTCCTCCATCGAGGCAACAATAGTGGAAATTGACTAAGCACGAGAACCAATCGTCCTCATTTCAGCGTACCGGCGGCCGAAATCGTCATTCCGAGGAACCGGTCTCGACATTCTCAGACAGCTTGACGATAAACTCATCATGGCAAAAGACCTCAACTGCAATCATCCGAGCTGGGTCTCCATCACTGCAATCTCCGCAGGTAGCTACCTCTTCTCCTACCTGGCCAAAAACCCCTCTATATCGATACCCCCTATAACTAGACCCACTCACCTTCTTGACAACATTCCACATGACATCCTAGACATCGCCATTCACTCCAAGAACATAGAAATATCCACACCTCACCCCCGCTTTGTACTATCACCTACCTATTGTGTTCACCTCTCGTTACAGCACTTTTTTCCAAACTCCGAAACTTCCTCCCTCTATAGGAACCAACTCGTGAGACTACACGTCCTGCCTAAGTCACAAGGTAAATCAACATTTCCCTCTCACAAACCCTTCAACATTGACCATGCTAGCTCTCATGTCACATACCACATCCTCACCTCACATCATATGCCAGCACATTCACCCCGACTCCCTCTCGAAATGAATTATCCCTTACAGACGTCCTTGCCCTAGTTCAAGAACGTCGTTGCGCGAGCGCTGCTATTACCGCACTCGGGACATGGAAGATAAAAAACAGTTTCTCACAGCCCGCCTTACTCTTCTACGCCAGTTCCACTCACAACAGTGGCAGGATTACCTCAGGAAGGCAAATATGAAAACATTCTACGTTTGGAAAGTTCAAAAAGCAATCAGTAAACTAGTGCCAGCCATCACCCCTCTTCAATCCCCTGGAACCACTCAAATCACTTACGACCCAGCTAGAAAGGCCGACGTTTTCGCAGACGTTCTAGAACAATGATTCTCCCCTCAAACCATCACCATCCCCATCACACCTCCAAAAGCTTTTACCCCTTCAATTACCATCCACCCTCCCCAAGACTGGATCCTCGACCCCTTAGAGGTGGAGACACAACTCAAGGGTGTCAATACCCGGAAAGCTAGCGGTGCTGACGAGATCAGAGGAGCCAACCACACCTTCCACGAAATGCAATCCTCCTCCTAACGAATATTTATAACGCCTGCCTATCCCTTGGCTAATTCCCACAGCTATAGAAGCATGCTGTCATCAGCCTCATCCCCAAGCATGGTAAAGACATTCGTGATCTCAATAACTATCGACCCATCAATCTCCTTCCTATGCTGGGCAAACTCCTCGAAAATCCTTTCTTAACATGCTTCTCGCCATCCTGGAAACCAATAACATACTTCGCCCCATTCAATTTGCATTCCGCCCTAGCAGATCCTCAGCTCTACAAACTCCTCTGCCACTCCCATGAACTTGCTCCTATTCTCTCTCTAAAAATAGTCATTCCTGCCATCTTCTTTGAATTCTCCTTCTCCTAGCCCTAAAGAACCGGATTTTAAGACATACCGTTAAATTACCGATGCTTACACCAAATACCACCATCCGTCAGCAAACCAAACTCCCCACAATAACTGAAACCATATACACTCATGCCCGCAAATCCATTCTTACCGCTTTTCAAGCCAACCCTACCCAAACCTTGTTCACATCCTACTCTACTCATCTAACGAGGAGAGTTACTCGTCGCTTTATCCGTCGCTACCCGTCAGATATCCTTAACCTACTCATACCCATATATAACACAAGTCTACAGCTACAGCTTTCCAAACAACCCACCCTGACCAACAATATTTTCGTCTGTCTCCATCAATCCCTAACACCCCAGCGCCATAAAGTAGCCGGACACCAGCGGACCTGGAACGACTGAAGAAGAAAGAAGAGAACCAGTGAACATAACAAAATATGCACAAGAGTGCAGGCCTGACATCCAGTAACATTAGCGGACAAAATATATATCGCTCGATATTTCACTATAAAGTCGCAAAAAGTAAAATTTGCTCAATTTTAATATCCAAGTTCAGATGAACGTTTCTCACAGAAGTAATATATTCAGACAAAGTGTATACAATGAAATGTGATCTTTGCAATGGTCTTTGTTTGAGCTTTATATGATAAATTATTCGTGAGATATGAGTGGTAATGTAAATGCTGACAAACGCGAAACTACTTGCGCGCGGAAGCACAAAAATTGGGGACACACATAAACGGTTTGAGATCAATTTTGTGAAAATGAGTTTTGAACTCGCGAATGATGAAAGGGACAGGGATTTTTTTTAAATATTCGAGCGACCATTTTATTTGTTTTTGGATAATTTCATTTGAAATGGCTCCATTGCCTTCCGCTGTTGTGAGAATACAAAATCACAGAAACAAATTGATGGGGTTATGTGGGAATACACGCTGTAAAACTCGTTATTCAGTATCCGTAAGTACGAACTGAGGTCGACTCAAGAATTCAAACACAAACTGGTTGTGATAAAAAATTTATTCATCAAACATCCAGAAAAATTAATTTCATCATATTGGCGCTATACAATTCTAACGAAAATCATTCACGCTCGATTTTCCATTTGCAATATCTTGTTCTTCTGGCATTTATACAACAAAAGTCCTCGCCTTTCTTTTTCCACTTAAAATTCTAACTAGACACATTTAATTTAATCTGGTCAAAAATATTCGAGCAACAATTACTCTACTCACAAATAAAAATTAGATATTAGTCGCAACTAACAAATTTCCTCAGACTCATTGAAATTGTCACCGCAAAACAATTTTATAGACTTAAATTGCATATTAATTTTTTCTCTATTTCCTCTTCTACATGGCAAAATATATACATTAATTCCCCTTTCAACATATTATTTACAACAAACCATTACATCCAATTCCTTGCACTGCAATACCGAATCCTACAATTTTTATCTACAAATTTGTGAGAAAGTACCTTCTTTCTCCTTTCAACTCATTCATATATTAATAGTTCATATTGGCATTCCGCACTATTCGGTCTCAAACCTATCGTTAACAATTACGTAAAATCATTTTGTTTCACCTTTGCTTTACTACACTGCTTTCTCCTTCCTCCGCTTGCTCCAGCTGTTCAAACCAATAAACGTAAATAGACTCAGCGGTTTTATGTACCGGTTGTCCGGAGGGGAAAACGTAGTTTTGTGTCTCTGTCTCTCGCACGTCGACTTGGATGGGGAAACTCGCTTCCCCTCTCTGTCTGTTGACTGCTGCGCCCAAGCTATTGAACATATCCCTCTTTCCCTCCAACAAACGGGAGTCCGAGTGAGAGGGGTAAACCTCACAGTAGCTTCTGACTCATGTTATCACGGACAACCGATACGAGACCGCCAAGATAAAGAAGTATTACAAGACGATCTTAAGAAAATAATAATTTACAAAATTAAATGAGATGAAAATAATTGCAATGAAATGTATGTCAATTGTTTTTTCAACTTCTAGAAGAAAAGAAAATATATATTACACTTTGAATGACGAAGTAATTCCACAAGCAAACAGCATTAAATATCTTGGTCTTCACATTAATGAGTAATTGAGACGGGATGAACACGAAAATTACACAATGGGAGAAGCGTCGAAGGCACTGCACTTCGTAATGCGAGTTTTAAGGAGAGGTAGTCCCGAGTCACGAAAAATAGCGTGATCTTCTTTAATAAGACCGATACAGTGCCATTTGCTGGAATCCATATCGCATTGGACATATAAAATCGTTAGACAGGGTGCAAAGAGCAGCGCCTAAATTTTTAGGGCAAGAGGGTGCCAGCAAGAAGTCATTGCAGAGGGAAACTTTCCAGAAGCTGTGAGAAATCGCAAGTCTGTGTTCACTTTTCATGGCGTACACAAGGGAGCCAACATGGGTTAGCATAAAGAGGCAACTTTTAAAACCGACTTACAACGGCCGTAACAGTCATAAAATTAACAGAAGACAGCAAAGAACAGGCATTGGAAAATTCTCTTTCGTTAACAGAATAATAGTTTCTTGGAATGAGTTACCTGGAATAGTTCTGGACACTTTGCCTCCAAATCTGAGTATTAAAAAAGAAATGGAATGGTCTACAATAAAGTAATACCTTCATGATGATTGGTTTTTGGAATCATTTAGGTTTTGTAATTGATCATGATATATTTTTTCC
>NNCF01129133.1:656988-705514 GCA_002313205.1 Laupala kohalensis | reverse complement strand
AAAATATAATAATAATAACAATAATATATATTATTGTTACTATATTTATGTATATGTTCAAACCATTTACGCATTGCCAAGGCGTCGCCTTGCGCTCGCTATTCTCGTGGCCGGAGAACACTGGGCGATGATACCGTCAGTTTGCACTGACTTCTCACCCTCCTCCAGCACTTCGCCCCTATTGGAACTTCCGCGAGTCTTGAGTCTATCCCTCGTCTGCAAATTTGCATAGCCTCAATTATCGATTAAAATGTCTTTCCTTTCTTGCAATTACAAACAAGTCCGTCGCCACGAAACTGTTGTATTTAATGTCGTACTGTATTTCAATCGCCTTCACGATTTACTGAAATAGTTTCGGCGGTAAACCTCACGCCTGCTCTCTACTCACACAACACATGGTACTATAAGTGACTACTTTTCACGCAATTCGAAACTCTTTCTCGCTTTCACCACAAATCGAGGATTATTCACTCGCCTCGTCGAGAATCATATAAAGGTGGCTCCCAACATTCATCATTCGTCGAATCTCGAATGACGAGCATCGCTCGCCAATGCATGCCTTTGTTCGGCTTCATTTTATGTGCCCAAAAGATTGACTCGCTGCAGGTAGGGCGAGCACCAGTATTCGTGAAGAGGCAAAGAGAAAGCAACCCATCCACACTATTCACTATTCGCCAAATGACGAATGTCTGGAGCCGCCTTAAGATTACAACGCTGCAATACCCAAACTGAAACTAAATTGCTCCACGCAAACTAGTCTAAAATCAGAATCGTCCTTGTCTCAGGTCGTTTCGGTACAGTCAGCGAATCTGAGGTATCGTTCTGTCGTCCAATCGTAGTCTGTCGTTCGTAGTGTCTCGATCGTCACTTTTCAATGATTCTCAATTCTCAATAAAGTTTTTAACTCTAAGGCCTCGACATAATATTTTTTTCATTCTTGAAACCAATGGGAGGGAGAAAGATGACGAATTTTTTCATTTTATAAATTAGAATATAGTAATTTACTCTCAGTGACATTACGTTCATGACTGTTGTTCAAATGGCCATTTCTGTATCACTAATAAGCAAAAGAATATACTATTCATCATGTTTAGGAACATTGGTGGCTGGAAAAATTTCTCCAAATTGAAGAAAATTCTTTCTCCAAATTTTATTATCTTCAACGAAAATGTTTCTCCAAATTGTATTATCTCGTCCTCTTAGCTTTCTTCATTATATGGACAATTATGCAGATAAATTGAAATATTTCAATATGATTAACGTTGAGAACATCTTTAAAGACTTGTTTCTTGAATTTCGTAAACTTGTAACGTAATTATCCATTGCTCGTGGTATACGATAATTGTATTTCATGGCAGCTAGCGACTGCGTTCCTTTAATGCTGTGCAAACACAAAGAGATTTTTTGCAATAATTTCGTTCGGAGCACATTGGACATAGGACGCGTTTTCATATGTATGCAGACGGAAAGGTAGCGTAGAAATTAAGGGTAAGAAATACGCGAGAGATGTACGATCCTTGCATCCTTTGCATTTAATAACTTCAGGAAATGACTCCATCATATCAAGTAGTTTATAAGCGCGTGATACAATGTATTCACGAGCGCCGAAGCCATAATTCACAGTGGTGATATGTATGTGGAACTAATTGAGTGTAACAAACTACTGTAGTTTCTAACATGTGCAACCACAAAATCACTCCTGCTATTTAAAGCTAATAACCGGTTGGATGGTGATGCTTTCATGACTAATTCTCTCAGGTATTCTAATTGCCAGGCCTCAATACTCTTGATGATTTCGGGTCCATGTCTCCAGGGGACGCGTATCATGTTGCAAAGGGTCTTTTTTTTCGCGATGTAGAGCGCAGCAAACGACTGTTCCTCCAGACGTCCATTTGGTTTATTGTTACGGATCACAAGAAACGGTAAAGTGAACCAGACGATTTGGAATATTGAAAGGAATGAGTATCTTACTGAATCAGTACATAAACTGGCATCGCAAATCTCATTTTTTAAGTACACGCGTTTTAATATTTTTTTAACGAACGCATATCTGTTTTTCTCGTAATAGTAAAGTTGGAATATTTGTGGAAAGCTACAGCATAAAATGTTTTCGGGATAGAGTAGTTGAGAAAAATGGGTAAATATTGGGTTCTAATTGCTTTGTAAAGTAACTCAAATTGTGAAGTAACCCTAAACGAATCTTATATTCAATACAAATATGCACAAAAGAACCTGTTTCTAAGTATTTCCATTCAGTATTTCGCAATCTTTGTTGGGTAATGAGCGTGCTGTTTTCGATACAGATATTTGATAGTTCGAACAGAACAGGATAATCGTAAATGTGTCTGGAATTTCATTCGCTTTACTGATAGTATGTACCGAAAGCAGCGTCCAAGTAACAAAATGCCCTGGACTAACCAGCACGCCACTAACCTCATCCTCCTCGCGTCATCATTCGTGTTCCGCAGTGGACGGCGCCGACGCCCTGGCGATCGTCGACACCGCGTGGGAGAAGACCAACGGCAGAGCTGCGGCGTCACGACGCCGCGTCACGCGCGCATCCAACGCCGCAGACCTCGTCCTCGCAGACTCCCCTGGTAGGTGCGACTCAACCTCACGCGCGAGAAGTAAACGGACGGTTGGCTCATGGTCTCCCCGGAATGACTCCTCACACAGCTCTTCTCTTAATAATAAAGAATTATTATTTATATTTGATGTAATGTTCATTATACGTGGATTTACTTCAATGAATTGGAAGTATCAAATTTGTGTTAATATTTAATATAACATATTTTCCAATATTTAAGTCAAGATCCCCCTAGTGTGATATCAACAAGGGTCTCTAAGGTATTTCGAATTTCAGATTATTGCAATGAAACCGGTCTTGGGTCTTTGGACTGATTTGTCCTTAATTTACTTTCAGAATTAGAAGAGTTTGGTAGGATACATCTTAAACCTGTATGTTCTACCACCAACCCACATGAAAATAATATATATGATACATTGCCTAAATATAATTTCAAAAATAATAAGTATACTCTGCGATTACATAATAGCATCCCAGTTACATAAAACCTTAATCAGTCAGTGAAAATCACGGACGTGATGGGGCTCAATTATACTGAACAAATGAATCACCCATATAATAAAGGTGCGTTTTCACAAATCTACAATATTTCGTTCTAATTAAAATTATCTACAAAATATTAAAAATTTTCGCAAGAAATATAAGATATTTTTGGCTGTCTGCAGATGTCAGCAAAGACCCTCTATATTGGAATATTTTGATAAATATACTTGTCGACCTGAAAAAGGAAGGTCTTAAGCGTATCGCAGTTGCGGATTAACTTTACTTACAGATTAGACTAGTCGTCTCAAACTCCAAAAGAAAGACATTAATGAAATTTCCACGTTTTGACAAGGTAACAACTTTATTTGCTTCAAAAAAAGTTTTCCACGGCATGGCCCTTTTCATCAGTGAATCTAAAATAAATTACAAAAAATATATTGATGAAATAACAAAATTGAAATTCAGAAGATGAAGAGAAGTTGAAAAAACTATACTGATAAAACTACAGAATTTATATGAAGAAGATGAACGTTTATACAGAATAATTAGAAGTCAATAACAGAATTGAATTTAAGAAATTTTCTTTAGAATAATATTTATGTCCACCTTCTGAATGAGAATATTCTAAATATATATTACGACTTTTAAAAATAAGTTATCAAAATGTGAAAGAATTTAAGGAAAACAACGTGAGTTGAACCGCTTACCTGGTGTAGGAAATTTCAGACAGGAAATTGTTCTAGTTTTAGTCTGTGCCAAATTTTTTTTCTATTTTTAGAATGGTGACATTGGTGTCAATTTTGAATGTGTGAGATGTGACTGGGGGTGACCGCAAAGTGGTGTAACCTACCCGTAAATTAGAAAAATTTGTATTTTCTCCCAGAAAAATGAATATCATCACTTAACTAATCTGAAATACTTTTATGGCCTTAATAAACGATTAATTTTATGGTCAACCATCCCATAAATAGGAGTAAAATTCAAACCTAAATATGAAAATGTGCGGTTTATTTCGAGTTTACCTGTGGCTCAGTTGAGTGTACTTGAAAATATCTGTTGTAATAATGACAGAAAATATTGATGTAGGGATAATTTCATCGGATAATGGTATTAAAAGGGTATAATCAACACTTATCATAAGAAATGTGTAAAATATTAAGTAAAATAGATAAATAAAAAATAACGACAGGAAAATGTTTCCATCCATTCTAGTAAAATTCCCATTGGATATTTTCAGGGTAAAATGGCGATATGGGGTGAGAAGGGGTGAAATTCGTCACAACAATCGTATCTGTTCAATTCTATCGTGAAAATCGTTAGTTAACTAATACAAAATATTTTCATATCCTTAAGAGTTGACTTACGATTCATGTGAGGTTCCACCATCCTTCACATAGGGGTGGTTTCAACCTTAAAAATTGAAAAATATTCGTGTTTACTTGCGTCTATTGATTACAGTAAATTCCAAGTTGAATTTTGTTGGAGTAAGGTAGTGAGAATAGTTGTCCGGAGTAGGTAAAATATGAGTTAATATATCATAGGAATTTGCAGGAAAATGTACAATTTGTACATTCTTGGTCTCCACTTTAATTAACAAACCCACATTTTCACCTTGAAAAGTGTTAATTTGCAAATTTACTAGGAAAAAGCCATTGGATAATAAGCGTCGAGGTTGCCAATATATGGAGCTTCCCTTCAACCAGACAAGTTTCACAACATAAAACCTTTATTTTTTACATTGTTCACCTGGTCTGAAATTATTGAATACACTTGTAGAAATACCTTACTACATATACGACGAAACACGTACCTTAATACGTATATGATGAACTCCCTCATGCAACTAACATATAAAATATGCATGTTGCCACACCAAAGCAGTAAACGCCATGTTGTTTATGCCGTCGTCAAGACGAAGTATCAGATCTCGAGATCCAAGACCAACATAATACGCACCGTCCGCAAGAGAGTCTCTACATACGACGCAAGAGAGTCTCTACATTGTAAACATTAGAAGACTCCATGAGACACACGGGCCACATGGACCAGCAAGCGTATGTCGCCTATTTGTTAGGAAACTTCGAGAACACGGGTCAGTTTATTAAGAAGCTTCGAGAAAAGGTTCAACCCAGTGTTACGACGCTAACGTCGTCAGCTATTAAAGTTTAGTTTATAGCAACGGCTACGACGGTGAAATCAGTACGACGAATTCTCTTGCTGAGTGAGTAGCGGGTCCGATAATAACCTCAACCAAGAAATCCAGCTCAGCCAAATCGTCCGACAGTACCTCCGAATCGCTCCGAAATCGAAGACAGAATTAATTCTATCTTCAAAAGGCCACGAAGCGCCCTCTTACGATCTGCGGCGGAACTAATTCCACCATCCGAGGACACGAGGTGCCATCTTACGATACCACGCAGAGGCTCAACCAGCAGCGCCATCACGTGCCGAGATACCGTACGTCAACGCTATCATCTAGCTACATCAGGATTTATCACTAGCGGTGCCATTTTGTGACGAGGAACTTCATTAACCTCGACTACCAGCTTACACAACGTCGTGAGTCGAACGAGAAAAAAGGCACAAATTCATAAAACTTTCATTTGCCTGTTGTTGTCACCCTGGTGTTATTTATTGTTTGCTTACGATTCAATTATTTGTTCACATTGATCCTGCATAATAAATCTTGTCCTGTTTAACCTTTGAGTATTTATTTTGAAAAGGAAGAATCTTATTGCGAAGCAATCTCCGCATCAAGACTTGTGAAGCAATTAAAATCTTCCCCGACACACATTTTTACCTTAAAAAGACTCTTGTGACAGATAGAAAAAAACATTTTATTTCAATTGTCGAGGTTCCCAACAGAGATGCAATAATTGGTTCTATTTTGTCATAATAACAATGTCATTTTGTCATGTTCTACTTTGTCAAAATAAGTATGGAAGAAAAAAGTTCCGTGATCACTTTCTTGGACTGTTTTGTGCTGCTAATTTATATTTGTTTATAATTATATTATGAAATACTAACTACTGCATAAGAAATTCAAGTGCTGTCACTCCCAGATCAGGTTGACACAGTGTAACAAGGCTCAGAACTCACTGCACTACTGTTTTATATTACACTGAAGCCGATTAATAACCTTAATTTATTTGTTATAAACAACAAAACGGAGTCTTACCGAGGGCAGCATGCAGCCCTCGTGTGTCTGCCAGCGTCGGTGGGCGCAAACGTGATCACACTTGTCCAGAATGATCGAACCCCATTCAGAAACCGGAGTCTCAGTCGTTGCTCTTTTTCCTGATCTTCGAGCCTTCTTTCCTAACAATAGAAGCATCCAGGTGTGCATGGAATTTGTAGTTGAGAACATCCTCTTTCGAATCCCGTCGAGAAATGCCGGCTTACTCCATTTGTTTACTTGATAAATGAGATATTAACATATTCGGCATTTTTTCCGAAACGTTAGTTAGTACCAATCGTTTGATTTGTTTGCCAACTCGTGATAAAACCTCCTTGAATACCAACATAAATGATAACCTTCAATTTACTAAAAATGCATATAAACACACACTTAGTACGAAAATTAAGGTTCATATTTCACGAGTAACTCTATGGGATTTCGTAACTTGGGGTGCAAGGAATGTAAATTCATCATGGGTGTGCTATATTGTTGGGTAGTTACTCTTTACGAAATACCATAAATCCACCCCCTATATATTTTCAATAAAAATTATCAGTTAAATAAACAACCTCTTTTCGCTTAAATGTCCCAAACAAAGCTTGAACCTTGTATTTTCAGACAACATATCGTAAATATTTACTTATGTCCAATTTACGATTCGCACATGTAGAGAGGGGAATGACTCCGTTCTTTTTCAAATATTTGAGTTCGCGAGCTTTTGCGAGGTAATTACGTGCTAAAATTATATTTTAAAAAATATTTTCATGATGAAAAAAATACTGTTTCTTGTTCTTTCATTTCCCGTGGTCAGAATTAATTAAAAATCAGTCCTTGATTTAAAAAAAGCATTTGAAAGTTTAGGGGTAGTTTTCACACCATTGCGGTCACCGCTCAGCCCGAACATTTGGGTTTCCATATTCTACCCATCAAACACTACCACCATGCCAATTTTCAGCTTCTTTCATCTTCATTCACTCAAAACCCTCCGACAACTGCTGAAAAATAGATCATAATTTGTAGGAAATTTAATGAACATTATTTTGGCACGTGAATGTTTTGTTCTAAAAATGCGTTTTCGTGTTATATGCGAAAAATGAAAAAATACTGACAGTGAAAAACTTTATTGATTAGATTCTTTTCGTCACCTAATTACTTGGACTAGTTGTAAAACGTGCATTTGATGCCGGTAAGGTATCATTTTTCATCATTTTTAGCATCGATTTCAATTATTCTGGAACAACAATACAATTTTTATAAATAAAAAAATTAATGGCTATGACGCGTTACTGAAGTGGCTACCGGTCCTAGTGACTGAGGATTCACGCGACGGGCACAGGTAGAACCGCGTAGTCCTAATCCTTTAGGAAGTGTTGAGTTTAAAGGTGAAATTATCCTTTTACCTGAGGATCTGTCTAGTTTAAACCCTTCTAAAGAAATATAACAGTTATTTCACTAGACGTGCAACACCATATTTATATTTCCTTCACCGTAGCGACAGTTAATCTTCGAAAATAAATATATTTACAAATATACGCGGTATTCAAAGTTTTGAAACAATTTCTATTGTTCTTATATTTCATAATTATGTGAAGACTGTAAGGCTATATACATCGGTCAGACAGGAAGGAAGTTCACTACAGGCATCTCAGAACACATACACGCATGGAAAAACAACACAAATAAATCACACTTCGCAACACATCTCGCACAAACAGGACACACAATCAACATTGACTCCAAGGTCACGTTCTTCTTTATTTAAATTCTGTAATTTTATCACAGTTTTTATATTTTTGGTAACTTCTTATCAATTCTTTTCTAACTAATCTGTAAAAACTGACAAAATTTAATTTAGATCAGATTGATAAGGATTTATTATATAAAGGAGTGACTAGGCCAATACTTACATTCGGAAGTATGACGTGGAGCCATCGGGTGTCTCTGGTTTATATTGAGAATACTGAGGCAAGTGCAAAGGACATGTTCGCTTGCAATATGAGGAACATATATAAAACAGAGGTATATGATCTGGTACCACTAGATTTACTTGTATTAAAGTTTAAATGCAGACGGATTTCGGAAACAGCTGGGGAAGTACGACTAAATGAGGAAATAATACACAGAAAAGACAAGGGATCAAAGACACGACTCGCACACCACTTATTGGAAGCTTGAAAAAATTTGATGGTAGAAATTTCGAAAGAACGTATAAATATTTGGACAAAGTGGATTCTGCGCATAAAAATAAGAAATGGTTTAGATTTAATTCATACATACTGGAGTTCCTCACATATATTTGAATTATTTTTGGTTGATATGTATCTCAATGAGAATAGAGCATGTATGAGTGGTAGTCTAATGGATAGTCGAGAACATTAGATGTGGGGGTGTGCTTTGTAGGGACAAGAACGAGCAGAATATCTAAAGTGGATGAGGAGAAATGAGGATTTCAATCTTCGAGATGACAGGGACAAAATCGATACAGCGGGTAAATTTCGAGCATTTGGAGAATTTGTGACGAAGATAGGTGTGTTGAGAGATGCAATTAATAAAGAAAATGCAGATGATGGTTTAATACTATAACATAAGCACTGGGACGGGAACGTTGACTACGGTCAACGGGTAAGGGACGCAAGAAAAGTAGTAAAATAAACAAAAAAGAGATCAAACATGAGAGCCACGTAATGACCCATACACTTTTTTGTTCATTTACTCCTGTTTATTTTACTCCTTTTCCTGCGCCCCTTAGTAATTGACTGTGGTCAACGTTACCGTACCAGTGATCTTATGTTAGCCGATGTGCACCGATGTAAAGTGTTTCTGTCTCTCTCGCACAACGGTTAAGGTGGGTCCCTGTGGTGGCTCAGGTGGGACCAGAAAAAAAATTTGTAGCTTTTCACATTAATGTCCCAGTTCGTATAGCTGTGACTACTGAAAAGCGAACCCCCCTTTATCTACCCATCTCCTCCTTAGTATCAATGACTTCAACTATTACTAACTACTTCTACTAAGTTGGTAAAACCAGCTAACCGGCCCTCCTACTAAAAATAATCTTCCAACTCCTACCTCCTATTGCTCCATGTAGAGAAGCTTCAACAGCACGCAACATTTCCCATTTTCAAATACTACAATAATAAAAAAAAGGTGGGGGAACTCGATTCCCCTCTCTGACTGCTGCGCACAATCCATTGCGTTCCTTCCCTCCTCCTCCCGCACCACGTGAGTGTGCAAGTGCAAGCTATGCGAGTGAGAGGGTGACATCTCTCTGTATCTTCTTCTCGTGTTATCACGGACAACTTACAGCAGAGACGGTTGATTCTATTTATATTTACATCTATGTAATGACCCTGTTTAGAGACGGAAAGGCCATTTCACCGTGGTCAAAATAACATTCTAAAAAACATCTGTTTTCAAATGGTTGAGGTGTCAGTGCAGTGATAGAAAGCGTTCCAGAACCAGGTCTCAAGGTATCCGGTTGACTGAAGCTGCGTTCATTGTTTTCTCTCCAAATTCTGACTAATTTTTTTTATTTTCAAAACTATGTCCATCGCAGAGCTATACATTGTTTCTGTAGCCAGGAAGAGTATTTCTTCTTTTTTCCTGTGGTTATTAGATCGAATTTGATAAGGTGGCCTCTTGCTAGCATCCGGAGAGTAAAGTTTATTATCTTGCACGTGGTTGTACGCATTGTTTTATTACATTTTAGTAATAAATTATGATTTGTGTGTTTCCATGGGAGTTCAAGATCTTCAAGTCATTAAAAACGGATTATGTCCTATCTCTTGTAATGTCTCGCTTCACCCCGCATATTTACATGCATCTTTCAGGGTATTAATTATCGAGGAAATTCATCATCCGTTTAATGAAAAGAGACATTACAATCTTGAATACAGTTTCCGGTGAATATCGCACGAATCCTTCCGATTCACGTACGTCCATTCATCCAGAAACTGGTAATCCTTAGTTGCCGAACTACGTTTCGGGTCGAGCTACAAACGATTCAACAGTAATTTTATGATTTCCCCTGGATTTGTAAGACTGTGCATGCAAATGTGTTTGTAACACATGGCATTGGGAGTGTCCCATTCCAATTTGACATCACTCTCCCAACACAAGGTCACAAGTGGACCACTTGAAGTGAACGCTTTCTGCAGTGATTTCAACAGTAGTTTCGAAATGAATTTTTTTAGTAAAAAGGTTTAAAGAATTCGTAGGAAATGCCATATAACTACGAAAAATAACGCATAAAGCAAAAAGAAATATCTAATTAGTAAAAGAGCACCAAAATACGCAATTAAATACATTTGGCATTTTTTAAATAACTCGTTGGGGGTTCAAACACTTGTTATAACAAACTTGTTATAAATATATTATACAAGTACAGAGTGAATAATGATGTAAAAGACGTATGAATGCAAAACGTATAGTTTTAGATAATCAATAAGTAATTACTATACGTAAAACTTTTGGCTAATATAATAAAACTGAAACGACAAGACAAAGAGTTTAATTGATTTGAATATTTTATTAAATGCCCGTAAATCGTCAAACACAAGCAGAAAGTAATTTGAAGTCATGATATGTCAGTCATTAAATTTTATTGTCAAATATTTCTGATATACGATGATAATTTTGTTCTAAATAGCTCGGTCAACATTTTTTAATTTATTCTCATTAGTAAGTGCTTACCTCTATTTCATACACTAGTAGTTTCCCACTATGCTACGCGACGCGATAGAATATTTTCGTACTCAAAACACTTATTGACTCCTGTACAATTTAATTTCAAGACATTGGGTAATCATTTCGTAATTAATTAAATCTTTTGATTTTAATAAAGATAAGAGAGATCCGATAATGACATATAGGAAAGATTTCACCGCATTTTGTGTAAAACTCCTGTGATATATAAGAAACAGTACTCCTCAATTTGTTTTTAAAAATTATTACAATTATGAGATTTTTCAGGTTTCTTTTTACACACTCGTCCCACAAAATAATTTATGGTTTTTTCTTTATCATGCTCATCTACTTAACAAAACTTATATTTCATGCTTTATTTTGGTGGTAGATATTTACCTGTATTGAAAATATTGTATTATTAATACTCACTGTTAATTTTAATACGCACATTGCTTGTAAGTAAACACAATTCGAAACAAAACAAATATGCTCAAGTATCTATTATCGAACTTTGGACACATGGAAAAAATATAAATATTATTTAAACTGAATGTTATTTTCGAAACATTTTTTCACGCATCCCGACTACCTCGAAATGTAATTCTTGAAATTTTTTTTTTATTTGACCCTTCGACACAAATGAGTAAAAACATACTTATCAACAATTGAGGCATTCAGAAACCACCCCGATTAACTTCATCACAAGGAAATGTAGTTATGCAAACTTATAGTAGTTTACCTGAAAACAATCATTGCTAAATGCTCAGGTGTCACTAAAAAAAGCTGTGTATTCTGCCAGTAACAGGTAGTACAGTGCAATAAATTTCACTTTTACATGCAGTTACAATGATCTATGTAATGTTTGCATTGTTTTCAAAACAACGTTATGAACAACTCAAAATTTATAAAAATTCAGTTAAAAGATACATTCCACATTTATTTGAATTTATTATGCAGGTGGCGTTGCACATGGTCCACTGCATAACGGATTTCTTTCTAAACCACGACTTCCCATTGAAAGATTACAAGGAGTGAACAACACGCTAAATTCTGACCTTTGATATACTACATCCTGAGTAAAATATTTTCGTCTCAGCAAAATACTTTGAAACGCAAACGCAACCCAGAAGACATGCTCAAGAAAATAACTGCCCACGAAGAAATTTCGAGTCTTAATGACGTCGCTACAATGTCATCAAGGTTGGGGTACGTCAAAAAACGTCGTGAAGACGTTGCCAACGCGTATGCATGTAACGTCGATTCAACGCCAGAGAACGGCGTCTTCACAACGTAAAAAACGTGACTTATTCGACACCGGGTAACGACGCCGAAACAACGTCATCAACATGATTTTCTTGACAATGTTGAATTATCATTTTTATTACAACTTCTATGGATGTTATCCATCGTCTTACCGTGTTAAATCATATATTATGAGGTTTGTAACGCACATTCTTATAAGAACATTATTTTACAACTTCCGTCTTCCAAGTCGCACTATGGCGTGGTTTGACTCAGAGTCCTTTGCATCTCAGGCGAGCAGAAATGGGCCACAATTAACGGGAGCGGAGACCTATGTGCTGCTATTGTTATTATTATTATTATTATTATTATTATTATTATTATTATTATTATTATTATTCCGTTTAGGATCTCAGCTTTTTCTGCTGGTCGTAGTGAGGTACGGGCTACACCAAGCACACTCACTCTGGATGATCCAAAAATTTTCTGACTATTCTTGATGTGTTGAGCAAAACAGCTTTCTGAAGTTGTACATAAATGGTCTTACGCAATTTTAACATGCTAATACTATTGTGGAGGGAGATAGGGATGACTCTGTAGAGGACATTACTACCGGCGCCATGTAAACTCTCTCCATGTTCCATATCCTTTGTATTTCTGCCTTAAGGTCACTGTATTTCTGATATTTTTCCTGAATTGTTTTTTGAAGGTTGTGAGTGTTTAGCACAGCTATGTCTATCAAATAGGTTGTCATTGTTACTTGATCTTTTAGCACTATGTCTGGTCTGTTGTTATGAATTGTACGGTCCGTGATTATTGACCTGTCATAATATAATTTGAAGTTTGTTGATTCTAAAACGTCAGCCGACTCATATTTGTAATAAGATGTGCTATTTTCTAAAAGACAATACTTTAAAGCTAATGCTTGGTGAATTATGTTAGCCACCTGGTATTGGCGATGTAAATAATCAGTTTGTGCCAACATATTACAAGCTCCGGTTATATGTTGAATTGTTTCAGAAGCAGTTCCACATTTCTTGCACTTATCATTTTCCATATGGGGATCCTGCATAATATATTTCTTATAATTCCTAGTGGGAATAACCTGATCCTGGATGGCCATAACAAACCCATCTGTTTCAGGAAAAAGCTCCCCTCGCCTGAGCCATGCGTTCGACGCTTTCCTGTCGATATTGGGGTTACTCAGGTCATGAGGGTATCTTCCGTGCAGTGCCATGCTCTTCCATTCCAAAATTTTGTCTGCTTCTGTTGAAATATTTTCACTGTCTAAGTTTCTAGCTTCTAATAGGTTTAATGGAGTGTAATTGTTGTCTGAGCTGCAAATGCTGGCGTGTAATGAGGATTCCTTCATCCGTTCATGAAAATAAAACCTAAGTTGAGCAATTTGTCTGTTGTGAAGGTTTTTTATATCTATAATTCCTCTTCCGCCTTCATCTCTTGGACCCCCCAGGGGGCTTTCATCTAGTAAGTACGTGTTTGGCGAACACGGGGCCCCGAGCTGAGTCTGGCATTACTTCCACTTACTTGTGCCATGCTCCTTCCTTTCTCTTTTCTGACCTTCCTGGGTCATCTCTTGTTCTTTTCGATCCCGACGCTACTAGATTGCGAGGGCTAGGGTATCGTTCATTTTCCTCTTTCCTCTTCTTCTTCTTTTTTTAAATGTTATTTAGTAATGTCGTGAGATATAATGGGATTTGAGTTTTGAGTTGTAATTCAGGAGGGTTTTTAGTGGGTATGGCTGAATCATTCGGCGAGTCCCACACGCGGGGAGAGTCATGTTGGCTCTCCCTAGTGCGTAACTGCATTTTCCCTTCCTGTACAAGTTTTAAGGGCTCTAATGACCTTTGATGTTGACGAGCCCTAAAGCCCCACAAAAAAAAAAAAAAAATCATCTCTTGGAAGTGTTATTCTCAGATTACTTGATTTTGCATGGTGTTTCCGATGATTTGTCAATTTTACCCGCAATTTTCTCTGCAGATTTTCCAAATCAGTGGTCGACCAAGATATTATCCCATTATTATTATTATTATTATTATTATTATTGTTGTTGTTGTTGTTGTTATAACTGAGTCGTCTCAACGTCAATTTTCGACTCGATCTCCACGTCGAAATAACGCATTTTATTATCGTCCTCGACGTCGCATAACAACGTTGTCTCGACTTTAAATTCCGAGAAATACGACCTCGGGACGGCGTCATTTATTGGACGTCGTCCTTTGACTCGATTTCGACGTCGAAATACGTCGGTATTCGGTTCAACGTCGGCGATTTCTGCGTAGCTCAGGGTACTGGACTCTTCCGTCTTGCACGTCGTAATTAATGTTGTTTATCTTATACCGTCAAAGTTATCACTCTTCATGCACACCACTTGTTTAGGAACACGTTGAATACTTTTGTTACATTTTCTAAGTGATATAAATAATTAAAAATAAATAAAAATAGCGAAAATAATTTTGAAAGCGTTAGCAAAAGTACAACTATCCATTCTATGCAATCCAAATCTCATACGATTCATTACACAAGAAACTAATACAATAAAAAGCAAAATTTGCTAACATTTACATGTGGCTACAAAACATTACTTTTTATGGTGTTCGAAGTACGTTTAATTGATGTTAGTAGTATTCAATACGAATAATTTAAGACAACATGACATTCATACAACACCTTTAAGACATCTTTGTTTGTTTTTCACCTGTTTCTAAATCCATTGCCATCCGCATTGAAGTTAACTCAAACAACAATGTAATTTCATAAACATCGGAAGAACGAACCATATTCTTTATTTATAAATATCCAGCGCGAAACATTTTTTAGAAGAAAATAAGGGACATTTTCAAACTCAGTAAATTTTACGAATAAAATAATACTCCACGTGCCATAGAAAATACAATTGTGAGATTCTTCAGTTTTTTAGGTTGCATCAAAATTCAAATTCATTTTGGTCGCACCAATTTCGAATTCAAAATTATAATTCTCCAAAAGGGTTCACCTATTGTAAAAACGTTTCAAGTAAAGGAAATAGACTATTCTTATTAGAGTAACATGACTTTAATTAAAATGATATATGATTGATACTTATAGAGATCTAACTTATAGAGAAAATTCGAATATACTGCAAAATACAGCTTTCTACATATTTCTTGTAAACTAAAAATTATTTTAAAAATATTAAAGTAGGATCAGATGATATAGAACAAATTATATTAAGAAATAATTGTGTTTTCAAAATTGATTTTCGTGTACAGAAATGCAATTATTTTAAATCTCTCTTTTCTGTCATTTCCGTCATATTTTTGTATTAAAAAAGTTTTTCATGGTGTATAAAATTTAAAAATATTGGGTGTCTTAATGAAGCTTTTTTGCTAGGAACGATGTAAATACATTTTTAAATTTTTTTAAATGGAGTAAAAATTCCGGGACGCAACGCAAATTCGTTCCCTATTTGCTTTCGAGACGACTTTAAAGAACCCTCAACTGACTTTCTACGACGCAGGCAAGTCTCATAATTTATGTCAGTCAGTGACACGCTTAGCTTTATGTCTATTAGATATCGTAACAAAACTAAAGTTGCCCATGTCCCTCAATAATGTAGGAAGTTGGGAATAGACAGCAAGGCTGATTACGAATGAAGAGAGGAGAAGCTACGGGAGGGTCGTAACCTGTAACAACCGATGTGTAGGGTTACAATCATGAAAATGAAGTCTCTAGTGACATATGAATGCGCGAAGAAATCTGATTTGACCGCAATCACTTACCATTTTAACGGAGTCTCCGGGTACGGTCTACGCCCGGCGTCACATTTCAAACACCGGGGACTAGTTAGAGGTCATTCTTCACGAGTACAATCAAGAACTCGATATGGTGGGCGCGGTAGTTTACTTTGGAGTCCACAAACGCAGGTCCTCTCCACTCAGCAAAGTGGATTAAAGCTGATCTCGAACTTCGCAGCGATTCACGAGTGGTGGGAGGGACGAGGTTGAGTCTAGGCCAACAGTCAGTCCTGCCTCTTGCAACATCTCTTTTTTTCCTCCTTTTCGTTGACGCACCTGAGAAAGTATCTTCGATCGTCCCTTTAATTCCCTCTGCATGGCCTCACTGACTGTATGAGTGGCTGCAACTCCCTGGCTCCAGACCTTCCCTACACTTACCCTGCAGCCTCGTCCCTCACTCCATTAGTTGCACACTGCCATGGAGATCCGGAACAAGAATCTAGAGTGGTTCATCTAGTATGAACCCGCATTATACTAGGCAGAGCTTCACTATAAATGGGTCAAATAATCAATTCAGCCACCAAATCAGTGAGGAATATCAAATCATGGAATGACCAAAGTATAAAAGCAAAACGGTAAAAGGTTTCAATCATTCAAAAAGTGACAAAGAAAGTCTGAGTGTCGCTGAATGATTGTGTTAGAATTATCGTTTCATTTTGTATTCCAGAATTCACAGCCTGCGAGTTTCCTTTTTATTTTAAGTAAGTATACTAGACGGATATAAAAGAACTCAATGTTGCCAAATATCCCTTCACTTTGGGAAAAAATAAAAGACGTCGAACAAATTCGAATATGAGATGAACTTGAAAATAAGCGGCCGACGGAGTTCGCCAAACGAATATTGAATGAAAGAGCGTGTTTGTCTTGTGTGGTTTAAAAAAATATAACTTTAAAACCAAGGGTAATTTTATGCCCTGAAGCTAAGTCATAAAATATTAAATCATTTATGTCGATGGTCGTCAAGGTTATTCAAACGAAACAAAACGAACAAAACAGGCCAAGAAACAATTCAAGATTTTCCAGCTACAATGTAACTTTAGTGAACAAGAATATAAATCATTATTCAACATTGTTTTAACATTTTAATTCCTGAATATTTCCATTGCTGCAGTTTATTTTCATGTTCACTAAAGTTATATGGTACCTTGACTGTTACCTACTGTAACAATATTTCATATATTTTTATTTTTTCTAATGTACACAACAAAGTGCAGTGTCTGCTTCACTGGTCGCATTTCAAATTCATAATGATTTACTACAGACGTTTTAATACACGTTTTATATAAGAAATGTTCTGTCTTTGTATTAGTCTGGTATTACCGTAAGCCTTGTAAGTAGCGTACTCGCCTTCTACCTCAGATGACGCTGGTTCAAAACCCTACATGATCCTCTCAGACTTCGCGGTTGCAGACGAAGCGGGATTCGCAGCAGGTTTGCTCGTGGTCGTCCCGTGTCTCTTGTCTTTCATGTCACCACAATATTCACTCACAATCAATTCACCCTAGAGAAGTATGTACAATAGGTCAAAACGCTGTTCGCAATGCGTTGGGTATACATTACTCTCCCTGACTAAAATGTAAACTGTGTGTAAATATATTAAATGTTTAAATAAATTTATTGTCGAAAAAAGAAGTTACAAACTGTGTATGTCTACGTGGAGGAAAATAAACTAATTTACTCTTCGGAAGAAAGCAAGAGATCATCCCATCAACTCCGATCATGGGCGCTAAGGCAGAGGTGGATTAAGATATTGAAGCACATTCCTTAGATAAGAAAAAAAATAGCTACTTGTTTCAACATCAACAGAATACCAACAAATTTGTATTTAATAAAATACAAAACCGATAGTTCACAAGTACGTGTTATTATCGAAGTATAGATTATTCGGAATATATTGTTTATAAATCGTAACGATATAAAAACTCTAAATTTGAGATTAATTATTACAATAAAACGCAAGGGTCTAGAGAGCATATATATAAATCCGCCCCTGTCCAAAGGAAAAACGGAGAAAAACCCGTGTCAGGATAGGTCTACAGAATTAATGTACACATCCGTGCCAAGGCTTAGGAAAAGATAAAACTAAACTTATACTAATAATAAGAAACAATAATAGCACACAGGAAAATAGTTATAAATTTAATAATTTATTATTAAAGTACTAGAGCAATGGTGTGATAAAGAACAAGATCAATTGACGAACGTACAGTTTCGTATGAAACAAGGGTGGAACTCTACTATGTGGTCTTAACAAAAATAACTGTTTTATACATATAAATGTAGGGAAGTGTTAAATATTTAATTATTTACGTTAAGGTTTACACGAGTTTCTGGGATGTGATGGTGTTGGTGAAATCTGCGTTATACATTATATCTCCCTTTGTTTCGCCTAGCCCAGCAACTCTGTCCTTGTGTAGCCAAGACTATTGGATGAGAGCTAGATGGAAGTTCTTATTGAGGAAAAATTTACGGTTACTGTGTTGGAGGTTTATCTATATGACCTTTAGCAGGGATTTTAGCACACACGATGACTATATTTACCCGCCTGACGCCCAGAAATGCTCGGCAGTTGGCTTTCTTGATAGCAGTCAGCTCAGTGTCATCGATCAGGAACACAAGAATGTAACTGAAAGGTTCGCTCTAAGTACCAATTGGGCCTCCAGTCGGTGACTTTGAAGGTCTCATTTCGCTTGCCAAGCATGTCAATGATTTTGTCCAGGTCTATTTCTGCAAGTTATCTGGGATTTCTGAGGTCTATCTTTGTAGACCTCAAGATGTCCTTTCTGCTCCCAAATTTGCGCTTTGCGTCCTCCCAAGGATTTAGAGTGGGCACAATGGCCTCCACCCATTTCTTGGTTGATTTATCATAACAGGAAAAGAAGAGGGTTCCCCTTTCCATGTATGAGTTGACGAAATTTAGGAACGTTCCGCTCTCGAGATGCTGCATAGCGCCCTTGAGAGCAGCTTGGATTAGCTCCTTTTGTTCGTCTTTTTGTTTTAGTTCGGGGTAGTATTCTGGTACGATTGCGTTTTATAGAGGTAACGGCTTCTTGAAAGGATTCAGAGTCCATAGAAGTTCTCGGCCGAGGGTTGTCTGTTCTCCCTGTGCCTTTCTTGAGCCGCATACAATCCCGTGTTGTATCTGAGGTTTGTGAGGTGAATCCCTTAGAGTGATTGTGCTTGGCGCCGCTCTCAGGATTTCCCGCAGTCTCATTAACCTTACGGGATTTATTTGACCTCCATATCTTGGGATCTAAGGCTTCTCCAGTTTGGCTTTCATGACCTTCTTGCGTTGTGCTCCAAACAGCCTAGTCTTCAGTTTAGCATATTTAGCTTTTCTGTCGCGTTGTCAAGTTGTCCGGGGTACCTCGGGGTATCCGGACTCTTAAAGAGGTTGGCTTCCTCAGCGTCAGAGAGTGTTAGAGTTTCCTCTCTTACTTGAGTGTCCATCTCGTCGTTTACAGAAGTTTGTCAAGAGACTTCCTCAACTACAGAGGCTTGATGGTAACTTCCTCAGAGGACGTTGGTTGTGGGCTCAGTGTGTCCTTCATCGGGTTTTTTTATTTTATTATTGTCTTCGTTTATTCATTACGTTCCCACGATGAACTAGGGATGGAAATAGTTCGCCCGGCCAGAGCCTCGCATGGTCGGGTAAGGCTGCTTACAGCAGGAGGTCGCCTGGTATCCTGCAGGCTCCGTTTGAGATACCATTACGGCCGGTGCCATTCACTCCATCGGCACGGGTCGCTTGAGACCTTAGGGTTATCGAAAGAGAGAATTGAGTCACAGAAATAGTAAAAGTTTAGTCAGCGTAAGATTTGTATGCAAAACTTTGACCCGACGGAAGAGGGTAGTGCGAAGGGAAAGGAGACAATAGACGATAGAATAGAATCCTGCCAGATCACCTCATCCTGGTCCGAAGTAAGCAAGAGTTGGACCGGTAATTTTCAGGTGTGTGACGCAGAAAAGGGAAGGAGACGGGTGGAGCAAATGCTCGAGGACGCACTTTCTCGGCACACGCATGTGTGTATGAAGGCACCCATACTTAACACCCAAATAACTATGTAAGAAGCGTACTATTAACGTCAATTATGTATATATGTGTGTGTGATAAATAAATGACAATTTACGACCTTTTTACGGACTATTACGAAATTTATTGTTCTTATTAAAATACACAAAGTCACGACTCGTGGTTTGAGTCGTCGTTAGGTGATAACAAATTGTAACAAGAAACATGAATGTATATTTTAGTAAGGACAATGTATATCGTAATCGTCCGTAAAAACGTCATATATTGTTATTTATTTATTATGTAAGAATATTTGAGCGGAGAAATCACTCCGTTCCGCTACGAAATCGCAAATATGATATAGCACATTGTCAACACATTTCACTGTACCCAGTGTATGCTATTGAAGATGGCTGCTGTGCAGCCGGAAAATCTTTTTAGCAATAAAACATTGGTAACAATAATATACCATGTAAATAAATTATTGATCATATTTTGATAATGTTGTCCATTTCCTAAAATTACTGTGTAGAAAGAGGTAAGGCAAAGGACAACTATAGAGCAGACATTCATGTTTACGAAAATAGATTTTACTGCTTCATATTCAGCCGCACAGTTATTTTATCATCACTCGCTTATTTAATTTTTTAACTAACTAACTCAAATACTACAACATAAAGCTGGCTGACATAAGTTTTCAGAGACTTTATGTCTGCGCCAAACGTTGATTGAACTCCTTGGAACTGACTCGAAAACATTTAGGGAAAGAACTCTCATAGTATTGTAATTTATTCATTTTGGAAAACCAAAAATAGTTAGTTTCGTGCAAAAAGTTAAACAAGTAAACTAAAATTAAAACCATTAGAAACTTATAAAAATGTAAAATTTACCACAATTTGGGAAAAACAGAAAATAGAAAATTTGTACAAAAACGCAAAACTTTAAGTCCACACAAAAAAAATTATTTACAACATGTTTCATTTATTTTTCGAAGCCGATCTATTAGAAATACATATATTTTAGCCTTTCCCTATTTTCTACATACCTCAATAAATAATGGAAATATCACTATCATATGACAGATACTTTTCCATAAAAGATATCGACTTAAATTAATTTCTTTGCCACTTGGATATTTTTGGAGAAAAACTTTCGGAAACTCAAGATATTGATTTCTTGACTGGCAACCGGAGAACAACGAAACATTTAATTGTTCCCCACTTTGTACGAGGAAACGTACATGTTTAACTATAGAGTTGATGCAAATGAAAAAAAAGAGAATATTTGATCAGCAAGAAGAGATTGGGAGAGTAGATATTAAATTTGTTTATTCGGGGACTGATAAATTTTAACTGAAAATTAGAGCGCATTTATGCCACTCGCAGATGTTTCAACTACCACCTTCTTCAGTTATTTTTTCTTCTTATGCACGTAAGAAGTAATTGTATGTATGTAGTGAAAGATAAGATGACAATTAGGAGCAACCGCGCCTGGCAAGAGCTTCAAGATCTCAATCTCTGTTGTCCGGTTGTATGGTCAGCTTCCATGCCAACTACAAACGCCTCGATGTCAAGGAGAACTAGAAAACACGCCAAGTATCCGGATTATCTGAGATCCTACTCTGCCCTGAGGCCTCCTTCCGTGAAGCACGCCTCGTTCACCGCGGTCCGTAACAAAGTCATTTTACCAGCGACAGTCCCGCGTAAGCGACTGAGTGACAGTGGCGGAACGCGCCCCTCCACTTGCACGCAGTCCACCGACAAACGCTGCATGACGCTGCATGTCGACGCTTTGGACAGGGCTCATGCTCATCCCCAGGTCTCTGCACGAGACAGGCTTCCTGCGGTTCTTCATCCTGGCGAAACAAGTACAGCAGAACACTTGCGAACTCTTCAATTACCTCTAACAATATTTATATCCCCTTTGTTTACACAATATCAAGGATTCTGTTAGCTTCACACAATGGTTTTTTATTCTTGCGCATGGTTCTGCAACTTTTGTATCAAATGTCAAAAAGGGTTCTCAAAACTCTCTTCATATAAATATAAAATAAATTCTAATAAAATTTTGATTTTTGAGTAGGAAATAATCAGTGGCTAATTTTACAGAGTCCTCAGTTCTTGTTGTTGTTTTTGTTTGGTTCTGTCATCTGAGCTGAGCTGGTCTAGGCGACAAAATCCTTTAATTGTTATATGCAAAAGGGAAAATCCTGTAAGCGGTAATTAAATAGAAATTTTGTTAAATTACAACAGTTATTTTGTCGTGTCGCAATCAAGCAATATTCCACGACTTTAATCACTACATTTATTTTTCAATTTATGTCATTCACTTGTGGTGTCTGCTTCTCGTTTAAGATCTTACATTACAATAACCTAGTAATCTGTTCTTTTATTCCTTCCTTTATTTGCCACATTCCATTCTCATATTTATTGAAAACAACATTTTTTCTCTGCTCTCTATCAATTTACTCCAATTTGTCGGGTCCACTACATCAATCGACCCCACCACTCACATAAATTCTGCCCTTTCTGCTCCCCACAAATCACAAGTCCTCGGTACATGGTCCACCGTCTCCTCTTCGTTGCCTCATAAACACGTGCCATCCCTCCTCATCCCAAACATTTGTATAAAAGTATTTACATTATCATGTCCCGTCAATATTTATATAAGTCGAGATCCTTGATTAAACTTAACGACATTGGTAGTTTAAAAATCTCATCAACCCTAATACTATGGTTCCGATGCCATTTTCGTATTTTTATATTTCAAAATTAGTTTTTAATTTGTTTTATCCATAAATTCCTTCCCCCACCCACCACTGCGTTTGCTAGTAGTGTGTTTGTTTCATAAGAGCTCAGTTCAGACTTACACGATATCGGGATTTCACTATCACCTTAGCAACGCAGAAAATTATTGACTCGTGTGTCATATTCGTAATTTTTTCCATGGCATCCCCTTCCCTTGGGGTGCTGGAGTTTATATGGGCTGATTGTAAACTTTGACGTCTTCGATACTGTCACTACTTATTTCAGCGGCCCCGAAAACTACGATCTCAACACTAATATCGGTCACTTTCGATTATTCGATTTACATTACACTCCTTCTCGCCCCCAACACAAAGTGTGTTTGTTCCTTATAGGGGATAATTGTGTACATATCTGGCAATGAGGGTATCACTTTACTTCATCAGTTCCAAAAATGATTTATTCAACACTAATATCCGTCGTTTTTTAATTATGTTTTTCTGTCCTTCATTCCCACTTCCACCCTACGGATGCTAGGGATACATTATCTTTGAGGTAGACTGATTGTTTACTTACAAAACACCGGGTGCGCTCTTATCCATCTCAACGGCACCGAAAAGTATGGTTTCGAATCTGATATCGGATTTTTACATTATTTTCACATGTCATCCTCTTCTTACCCCCTCCATAGCAATGTAAGGGATGTCTTACCCCCCACAGAGCTTGTTTTCATATAGTCAGTCATCTTGTATCAAGTTTGGTTGAAATTGCTCCAGGCACTCTAAAGTTATGGTGGGATACATACATAATACATTCCAACGCCCGTTTCATCCTGTTAGGGGTGGATTTTCGTAAAATCCTTTCTTAGAGGATGTCTACACCCTAAAAGNTATATATATATATATATAACATGTTTTTACCAGTCACATGTGTGAATCACATACGCAGGCTGCATTTTTATATATAAGATTGTTAAACCATATTGCATTATAAGTCTTTCCAATATTTATTGAGACATGTACGAATGTACGACCATAACTCATGTATTTCTCTTGTAGACAAGTATTATTTTATCGTCCTATATCTAGGTATGAATATAAATTGTGCTCATACATCTTATCAATCAGTTCCTCATCACTCATATCTTTTCTGACCCCATATATTATAAACCGTGGAGTTCTTTTTTGCGGTATGTTGATTGAAATATCTCCTTTACGAAGTACAATATCCTCTAGCGTCTTAGAATGTTCCTCATCTTCTCCTACGATAATTAATTTTATTTCTCTCTTTTCCTTCATCTCTCTTTTCCTTCATCTCTCTTATATTCTTCTTCTCACTTTTCGTCACTACGTCTTTTATTGTCCTTTACCCGTTGTTCTCTTGATCCTTTAGTTCTACTATAAGTACATTATTCGTACCTTTCCTGTCTAAGATTTTTCCGTTTAATAACTTCTGAAAATTGTCGCTTCCCAACTTGATCCCTATCATTTGTCCTCATTTTATCCTGCTTTATTACATTTATCTCTTTAATTTCTTCTATTGCACTCTGCTTTCCACCTTCTATCTTCTCCAATAAATGTTCTCCCTGATTTATCTCCACTCCTTCAATGCCCTTCCCCGGAATTAGGGATTCTATCTTTTTTGCCATCTCTTGCAAACGTGTACTATTCTTCACCAATTTCTGTTCTATTTTTGCTCTTTTTGCCACTTTACATTCTTCCTCTACCTTCTCTAACATATTAGTTACCTTATCAAATTCAGCCGTTACAGATCTATGACATGATTCGTCACGCGCTTTTATCTTCGTAAATAAATCATTTATTATTTCATCAATGAAATTTGTCAAACGCTCTTTCAACGCCATGAAATCATTTCCTAGCATCAAGTCATCACCTTCCTTTCCTAATCCATCACTTATGGCATTATTGGTATCTGAAATCAGTATTTCAAATACATCTTCTTGTTTATTCTAGTTTTTAATTCATCTATATCTAACGTATCTGAAATGTTTCCCAAGATAACTGTTAGACGGAAAATGTTTTCCTTCATATCTACAACACACCCACATATCTCCAACCTTTCACGTAATTGTTCATTTTGGAGCTGTAATCTCAAAATGCCTTTCCATAACTCATTAACTCCATATCTTATTTGACTTTTAATGCTATTATGAAATTTTCTAAACTTATCCATATTTAAAACATCCTTTAAAGTCTTTTGCCGCTGTGATATCCGCTCAATATCTATACTTGTCTTTTCTACCAGTTCTCTTTGGCCACTTCTTTTTTTTCTGGTCCTCTTAACCGTTTTCTCTGTGTCTAATATCATCAAATAACAAGCTGCTATCGTTTGAATTATCGTTTAAATGCGGAGAACTAACTATCATATTGCAACGTCAACAGTCAGGTGAAAATTGCGACGTACCGGAATTCGAACCCGGGACCATCTGCTCTGAAAGCAGGTGTGCTATCAACTGCACCAACCGCCTCGACATTCGCAACTTCCACCTAGCCTGATCCGGTGAACCTGGGACACACACCCCTTCAGGGGATAAGTAACTCCAATGTTGGTAGCTCTTAAGGCCGGTTTTCGCGTACCTACGCGTCGGATGCATATTTTTACTCACAACTTCCGAGTACCTACTCGTAAAAGAGTGTTTGCAACGCCAACACCCGGGACCTCGGTCCGTCGCAATTTTCACCTGGCTGTTGACATTGCAAACACTCCTCCACGAGTAGGTACTCGGAAGTTTTGAATTAAAATACCTTTCACATTAATTCCTGTGCGGATAGAATTCGGTGTCTTCACACTCTCATTACCGGCTATTTCAGTGATAACTCCTATCTTATTTTCTTTATAACAATTATTCCTCTTCTTCTCCACCTAAATATATGTTGATCTAACATTTTTCGGGCACCAACTTTTGCTACAGTCTTCCCACAATGCCTTCTACTATCAAAAAATCATTTATTTAGGATGGTTCTCTTTCCTATCAATAATAATTATTTTTATTAACTTCTAGTAAATTCTAACACTTGCTTCACCACTATTATTAAAATAATACGTATTATTTCTGTTTTTATTTTTTCCAATTTATTAAAATTTTCCAAATCATTGTAAATATTTCATATTTCTTATATTCCGTTCTAACCTAAACGTAAGTGTGCCAAAAGCATCATTTCCAAAGGCGAAGCATCCTACTAACAGCTATGCGACAAACAAAAATAGTAATTCCTGTCTTATTGGGGCGCTAATTTTTTGTTTATTGCAGATGGTTTTCGATTTTACTAAGAACTTTGGCTAATTACGCTTTTGATGTGAAGCATGCATCCAAGCGTTGAAAATAAGCCACTGCCTCAAATTCAATTAAATCTGAAGCTGCCCAATACTACTAGCATGTCTGAGATGTTACATAGCTTAATTTTTAGTTGATGTATTTCAACAATTTCCTTAATATCAGACTTCAAAACCTAGCCCCATGTTAACTTTATGGAAGTTTCGTGTGTGTCATTTCTTACTTGATTTTACTTCCTCCGCGGACCGAATCTGTTTTTTTCTCAGACGTCCAACAAACCTTCCTTATCAATTGAACAAAAATTATTACATTACATTATTAACATTATTACATTACATAATTTATTGAAACAATCACAAACTTTACAGTTGTTACATGATCAAGAAATAAAAACATTGTCTATCTTAAGCCTCCTTGTCTAAGTTGCTAAAGCAACAAGGAACTATTTGCAGTGTTAACAGTTTCAATTAACGTAAACGAAGTAATATGAGAAAAAACTCTGCAGTAACTATCCACCGTCCAATAACACAATAACAAAAATACAGCCATTATATTTTACTCAAGTTTTGTATAATTCCAAAAATTATCTATAAAAAACCTATGCAAGAGCAATTTATTTTAAAAAGTTAACTCTTAAATAAATAATCATCAAAACGTCATTCACCCATGAACAAAAATATATTCATCCAAAAACTGTGTTGATTCAACTAGCACTATTCAATCATAAATATACCTCAGGTTTGCTGAGCAAACAAAGTCATCCAAAAATAATTACTCTTAATACCTAACCATTACATAGACACATAATCTAGTTTATAAACCTACAACTCATTTATTACACTGAGGAAAAACTGTTTGTTAGATCACTGTTTATTTTTGTTTACTAATCTTTATTTCTAAAGACCAGACACTTAAAAGTTCAGGATACAGTTTGAAACTTACAGGTTTGCCTAGGTTTTAACACACTATCTATTACACCGACTCACTTCTGAAAACACAAAACTTATTATTTCCAGGATTTCTTTAGACAATTCATATAAAACCCATCCAAGAAACCTCTCAATCGAAGAAAGATCGATTAGTTAAGACACCGTTCATGCTTATTTGCAATTTCAATCTGCACATGCTATGTTAATTGCTTATACATTTTAACGTCAGCAGTCTTATTTTAAGTTAATATAAATTTCACCAGCATAAAAATTTCTTATCTTTACAGAAGAACGTCTTCATCCAAAATACGTATAACAACCAAAACACTATTTCTGTTGGTTTTGTTCTTCTTTTTCTTACCGGTGGAAGACTCCCACCGGCATTTAGGATTTTTTATAATTATTTACATAGAAGGACAGGTGAGATTTTGCTTTGGCTTTGCAGCCTTAAAAGCTCTATTCTATTCTTTATTTACTTTCTTTTCTTTTTTTAACCTTGATGGGGCCTCTTTGGACCCCTAGGTTTCAGGAAGAGGGCTATTTTAATATTTCATTTATACTACATATTTAAATATTATATTAAAATCAATAAACCTATAAAACTATAAATGTTGGGTCGCATGGTGTGACCACGTATTTTTTTCTTACAAAAAACACGCAAATTTCTCCCTAAATTCTCAATTACGCAAGAACTGAATATGTTTTATTGAAAACCATTTATCCAAGTCTTAATTTAAACATATCAAATTGTCACAAGAACGAGCATATAAAGAAAACATTCAAAACATTACAGAACACTGCCAGAGCACCATTCAGGTATATTTGTTCTTAACGGAGTCTAAATAATTAGTCTTCGCACCATTTCCGATTTTAAAATTCTTTACGTTCAAAATAAAAATATTATTCCATAACAAGAATTAAATCAAGCAGAAATTTCGCTATCTAGAGGTATCTAGAGGTAGCCCGACATTTATAGAAGAGCGATCTGGTGTCGTTGCGAGACAACGTGTCTTCTCTGAAAATTTTGAACAAGACGCAAGAAAAGTTATCGCTTTTCAGGAGAATAATAAATGAAATAAAATATTCTAGCAATGAAATTCAAGGTGAAAATAATATGATCGGACGTGTAGAAGATTTAAAATTGCCCTAGTGTCTGTTTGCGAATGAATGAGTATTTGCCGAAAGAGAATCAAGTTTGAGACTTAGAAACGAGTTACTTGCCGTAAAGCTACCCGGCCCGTCGCGTTGCCACGAAGAGTGAAATTAACGGCGAGACCCGACCGGGTCTCTTGATATTCCTAAAAACGTAGGTAATGTTAGGTCAAAATCAGTATACATTTAAGGCTAATTGTGCATTGTTGCTACACTAGTGTTAAAAGGATATTTAAAATTTAATTATTGAGGTAAATTAAAAGGACCCATGCAACGAATGTTAAATACGAGACCCTATAACCGACTCTTCAAATGTGTTATCTATTTCTCTTGCTCCTACTGAAATTGCCTTTAAGAATCACTGTCATTACCTAGGTCCTTTCCATTAGCTGTATCTTATTTCAGACATTAATACCTATTTTATTTATAAAATCATATGTTATACATTACATGACAAGTGTTGGGTCACTTGTTGGGGAGCAGAAATATTAATTAAATTATGTAACTATATACTCGTCTATAACAATAATGCACGTTAATTTTGTCATTAGCTATTTCTGATTTCAGGGTTTTTTAATCTGGAGCCACTTTGACGGTAGGAACTATAATGACACCACAACGAAATTAGCATATGACATACCTTAATCAAGTTGGTGTTGAAAATGATTTCACTTTTTTTTCATTTTTCTTGTACGTTATTTTAAAATTGTTTAAATGCATGAATTACTGAATCGTAATTACTGATTTCTAGGCCTCGTACGTGCTACAACACTGGTATAAATATTCACTTGTTTGACTGTGATAGCATTAAAGACAATCATTACTTTGAGAGTAATCTTATGTACATCAAGCTGACCATGTCACTGACTGTCATAAACTTCTTGTTTTTTCTTCATTTTCTTTCAGCCTATTGGCTACTTTGTTTAAATAGCATTGCAATACAAGGTACTGTCAAAACCATGGCTCTTTGTTAGTCTTTGCTCTGAATGCGCAGCTTGACCGGCATTGAGGCGTTGTCCGTCCGTGCTATCGGGGAGGCGTGCGTTTCATCTACTTTCTGTCTATCTTTTTATCTCCATTATCTTTGTTGTATATTCGTGAAATAATTGATACTTTATTTCCATTTGTATTAAAGTGTTTAAATCATGTATATTTAATATATACTGCTGCAAGTAAGATTTTATGAATTCTGCACGTTCCGAAGCATATCGTGGGCAATCCCATAACATATGGTCTCTTGTCTCCCGTGCTTCTCCGCATTCACATTCATCATGTTCTATCTTTCTTTATACGCTTTAAATAGTATCTTATATTACCTTGTCCTGTCATGAATTGGAGTAATTGTATTGTTGGTTTAAACCACTTTATGTTCTTGTATGCATGGTCTACTTCTTTTATATTCTTGTATGTTTGCCGACCCTTCTCACTCTCTTCCCATCTGATTTGCCATCCACTTAGCAATGCCGATGTTATTGTCCTTGTTGCTGTCTTCATTTTCTTTCTTATTTTTTCTTCATTTACCCAAAGTTCTCCATCTTGCTTTAACAGATATTTGTATTTCAATTTTTGGACAGAAATCTATTGGGAGTAGAGCACATTTAACGCTTCAGCAGATATTGTTCTGTAGGAACCTGTGACTTGCAATAAACAGTCCCTTTCTATGACTGACAACCTTCGTTTATAATGTTGGTATACAACTCTACCGGACCACACAACATTTCCGTATGTAAGAATTGGTCGTGTGGCGCCTACTTATACCGTCCTTAAGTCGTGTCGCGTTATGGTATTCCATTATGTTCACTCGCATCATGATGTATAATATGTTTCTTACTGTTTGTTGCATATATGTCATATGTTCCTCAAATAATAATTTGCTATCTATTATTACACCTAAATATTTCATTTTTTTCTGTTTGGATTTTTTTTCTATTTAATTATATTATAAAATCTCTCTTTTCTTTTTTGATATCTCCGAATAATAGTACTTTTGTTTTTGATTCTGACAACTGCAACCCTTTTTTATCACATTCTTCCTTACAGAAATGTTTCCTGTCCCTTTCGTTGGAGCTTTGTTCATGATGATCCATTTATTATTACCACTAGATCATCTGCATAAGCTAGCGTACTAATTCCTGCTATGTCTAATGCCCAAAATATTTGATCCATGACTTCATTCCAGAAGACTTGATGAGCCCCGGGGATATCCTACTGTTGTCGGTTTTATTATAGTTTCTCCTACAAATCTCAACGTGATAAAGCGTTCCGATTTGTATGTTTATTAAATATCTCGGCACTTTGTTTTGTTTTCCATCGTTTGTATTATATCCTTCAAAGGGGCATGATCAAACTACATCGAGGAAGACACATACACAGTTTTTCTTCTCTACTACGTGTCCTTCGTATTAATTCACGTAGTGCATCTTGTGTTCCCAACCCTGGTATAAAACCATAATGGTTCTTGTTCATATCTCCGTGTATATATAAATAATTTTTTAACCTTTGTTTTAGAAGTCTATCGAAAAATTTCCCGTAGGTCGGTATTAAAGATATCGAACGATAGAAATTTGGGTGATTTGGTTTTCTTTCTCTCCCTTTGAGAAACAGTTTTATTTCACTAATCCTCCACACCTGCGGATAAAACGCTTCTGTCATACATCTATTATACTGGTACTCTGTAAACTCTGTACTGGTTTTATTAAAACGTCTATTGGGTTTTTTAACATCTCGTGAGTTATTAAATCGTATCCTGTAGCCTCTTTATTCTTCATTCGCTTTGCTGCAACTAGTATCTCCTGTTGTGTTATTAA
The DNA here is from genome assembly GCA_002313205.1 of Laupala kohalensis. NCBI lineage: Eukaryota > Metazoa > Arthropoda > Insecta > Orthoptera > Trigonidiidae > Laupala > Laupala kohalensis. Next base: position 674,608 of record NNCF01129133.1, on the reverse strand, counting down.
TTGCTCATCTGCTAACTCATGTGCTTCATATTCCCAAACCTCTCTTTCTTTTTCTGAAAACAATGTTTCTAATAAATACTCCCCTGTTTCACGCCAGGTACTCTTCTGTGCTTTCTCCCGCTGCACGATCACCCATATCTCCTTCTGTCAAATTTTTCCTGCACTAATCACATAGGACAATCCCCATGTTCTTTTCTGAATTTATTTCTCAATAAATTTTCGTCAACTTTTCCGTTTTGCATCATATATCATTCGCTTGTACTCTTCTTTCACTTTTGTATACTCCTTTAAATCTGCCCTATATTCCTGTCCTCGTCGTTTCAGACGCTGCATTCTATGTCTCACATAAGTTACCTTCCGTTCGTATTTCGTCAGCTGTCATGTCCACCACTTCGCCATCTTCTTTTGTCGTTTTTATTCTCTATACACTTTGCACATCCTCTATTTGTAAATTGTCCACGTATTCATCTGTTGTTTCCTATTCATCCTCCGTTTGCTCTATCGTGCTCCGCAGCAACTCCTTTCTCTTGTTCAGTTTTGTCCAATCTATCAGTCTACGATTTATTACCAATCTTGTTGTGTCCTGCGTTAATCCTTTTGCTTTTATCGTTATACTTATTCCCCTATGGTCACCATGCATTCCCTGCTCCACCGTCCATTCACGTACCTCTGCTTGTGTCCACCTATTTCTGAGTGTTAAATCTATTAATGAAGTGCACCTTACACCGTAATGTCATCTTCCCAAATTTAATGAGTACTAATAATTGATTCCTATTTACAAAATCTTCCAACTTTCTATCTCGTTTCGTTGCACATTTATCCCCAAGAACGGGTGTTCTTGTGTTTGCATCCAAGCTGAGCAAGATATCCTTCCGACTATATCCGGTATTATCCTCTCTCCGTGTTCTATATCTCGTTGCATATCTTGGTCAGGATGGCAATAATAATTTATAATCATAATTTCGTATTCATGTGCGCGGTACTGTATCACTTGACAATGTTCTGTTGAATATTGGCTGTGTCGCATTATTTTCCCTCTCCCTGCGATCACTATCGCACTCCATGGGTGCCCGTGTGTTATAACCCTCCATGCCAAAGGAATGTGTTGCAATTTTCTGTTCTTCTGGTAAATTTCCTGGCAACATTCAATATCATAACTATTCACCCACATATAATTACTTAACTCCATCGATGACAATTTTCCCCTTGGTATTGTTGGTATATCTTCATCATACTTTATTGTTTCATGTAACAATATCTGAGCTATTTTCAACTCTGGACACTGACGATTCAACGTATTATGTTTACTCTCTTTGCCCTTTCTCTGGCAATTCACACACACTTACTCTGTTTTCTTTTGGCAATTTTTGAATTCATGACCCTTTTATCCGCAGTGACCACGCATGTGGTTCTGCTCCAGGCATACTGAAGCTACATGGCCATAGCGATGGCACCGGTAGCATCGAAGGGGATCTAAATCTTCCTGTACCCTATAGCTCATTATATCGTGATAAACCTTCCCCGCTGTGATGTTCCATGTTTTTGTCTCAAATATTTCGTGCTATCATATCTGTTTAAAACTCTTTCTCATTACTTTCCGATGGCATTTCCATTATTCGTAATCGGGGTTGGCGCCTTATTGTGCATTGCTCTATATCTCCCTTCTTTGCTGTCACTCCTGTAAACGTCTTTTTTCTGTCTCATCCGGCGATACTACCACCAAATCCCCTGTACGTGTCCAACCACAATTCTATTACCCCATCCTTTACTGTATTTCTTATACTTTGCTTCACTCGCCCGAAGGATTTCCCTTTAAGTACCTCTTCTAGTTTATTAACCATTTTTTGCAGCTTATTTAAATATATTCCCTCCTCCGCATGTAATATTTGCTATAATCATGTATCAAACTGCAAATATCTGTTGTCCAGAGTGCCAAAAAGAAACATGAAAGAAGATCGAGGAAAGCTTGTTGAATATGTTCTATATTATCTATTTCTTCATCTATGGCACGTTCTGTTAGCGTTTCTTCTGGCTATGTGCATTGTTTCCTTGCTTTATCCAATTTTCTCCAACAATTTATCCATGTTCCTGTGGCATATGTAACTTACAGCACTATATGTTTACTGTTTTAATCATTTATTTATAAAACCCAATTTCCTAATTGTGTTGTCTTAAATTTCACGCGATATAATAGTCACGTATGCTTGATGAATGCTTCATACTCTTATTTTTCTGTTAGGTTTCTCTCTACCAATAATGTTATAAATTCTATTTTTCCTTTCTCGACACGATAAGTTTTAATTCGTAGTTGTCGTCGTGCACAATGTTTTAATTATATTGGCTTATTCATGCTCAATATATTCATTTATCTGTGTTTTGGCATCATAAGCACAACCTCTCCTTTCTGTGTACGTCGTGTTGTATCTATCATTCGCCTTTTGTATCTATCATTCGCCTTTTGTTTCGCGAGACACATACTCAGTTCATCTACCCATTACTCTATCCTCTTTATTTTGTACGAGTATTACTTTATTGCTTCACGTGTATTTTGTTTGGGTGCACTTCCCCTAACCACCTGCTTATACGTTTCTGTCTGCATACTTTCTCCAATTTTTCGTTGTATATCATCCCACTGTTTGTCTTTCTTTCCACATTCTTAAGTGATGTGATGTACTTCATTCTTGCATTATTCCCTCATGTTTCTTTTGCAACTCCCCTTTTATTTCTTTATCCCTATAATTATATATTTCCCTTGCAAACGTTTTCTTTAAAATTATTTTGCATCTTTAAACGCACTATTGTTCTCCATAATTCAGATACTCCTTCAATGATTCCTTTTTGCAAATTTACAGTTATTCTTTTGAACTTGTCTCCATTGAATATCTCATTTAACGGCTCTATTCGTCTATGTACCTGCACCATATCTACTCCTTGTATTTGTTTCCAGTATTTTCGCCATATCTACTCCTTTTTCCCCCTAAATTTTGATGCAGGCGTTACCACATCTTTCAATGACTGTGCTTCACTTGAGGCTGTACTTCGTGTTGGTAACCCTGTAGATATTGCTACCTCTTCAAGAATCTCATTTCGCAGATTCACATGTGTCAGTAGATTTTTATGTTTCTTTTTTTCCCTAGACTCAGCCATTTTTTTTTCAAAATGTGTTTCCTACCTTCTATACATTCCAAACTTTGGTTTACTATTACTTTAAGTATGTAATACATACTTTGATAGTGCCTAATGAACAAGTTTATTTATCTCAACTTTTCTCCCTTTGGAGTACTTGTACCACAAAATGTAATGTACATCTGAATAGTTAATTATAGTTTGAAATGTGTTTGCTCTCGACTATCTAGTTGTATTTGTGCGTTTTTCAATTGCTTTGTGTCAACATTTTAGTATTAAATTTATTATTATCAATATTGTTTGGCTTGTCTTACTGATTCATTTACCGTTTGCCCCATCGTGATATGACAAGTTATTAAGATGTTATGGTCAAATTTGTAAAAGCACACGTTTCTCTACCACGTGCACATACCTCTTAACTTAGGACCCTATCGCCCAATATGCTCCAAATTTTGTATAGAGACATTGGATACTTCCTTATGTTTCCCTTCAAAATATACACCCCTATCCTGTATTTTCTCTCGTCTTTCCGACGTTCAGATATATAGTTCAACTTGGTGGCATAGACTGCGCTAGTAGCCTTCCCTGCAAGGAATATTGGAGTGATCGTGTACAAACACTTCTATATCCAATACACAGCAATTCATATGCTGTACTCCATATGTCATTAAACAATTTATATGACCCTTTTTACAATCGACGAAATTCAGTGTTTTGATTAATTTTGAGATGTCCCATTAGTGTTTTAATGCAGTTCTTATAAAAATTAGCTTCTACATAGTAGTTACCGCACTGTATTACAGTTTGAAAGCAAATATTTTCTACAGAATACCATATTTTTCTTCATTTTTGTTTCACCACCATTAGTATATAGGTAACATATATATTAATTATGTCCATATTTCCCAGGGAAATAGCTCCTATCTTTATATTTTACTCTCTTCTGTTATCCTGTAATGAAACTTACCTATTTCCAACAATTTAACAACCTTTTTCCATATTATATGTATTTCGTAAACATAGTCTGAAGACATAGAAATCCCTTAAATTGCTCTGAACCTCACATCCAGATAACAGATTAGTTAGGTTATGTTAAATGAAAATGTTATGTTATGTTAAGTTGAATAAAAATGGAAGACGCGCCTGGGAGGCGGACGGGATGGCACAGTTGGTAAGCGCTTGAGCGCGCTAAGCGCAAAGTCCCGAGTTCGAATATCGGCCCCGTCTCCAATTGTCATTTAACATAATACAATTAATTGTCTGAAGATTTCACAATTACATAATTCATTGTTTTTTGGTCCCTGTGGGTCGATATACTTCTAGTTTTCACACACACCTTTGTATTATTGCTCAACAACAGATGAAACATAAATTACAAAGTAAATTTAAAAACAGGCTCCTTCTCCTTCTAAAATCCGTCTCAAATAGCGGAAATATAATTAAAGCTATTAACTCTTATGCTGTTACTATCCTTACTTAGAGTTTTGGCATCATCCACTGAGGCAATATGTCCCAGCTTCACAGAGCCATCATTCATCGCAAGTACACACTCCTGAAACTATCAGAGGACATGAATACTATTGTCACCACTATGAAGACGGAAAATCCTCTTCATGGGAAAATGCATCACTCTATCCATGATTCAAGTGTTGACCTCGATGCATCAAGTTGATGGCTTTCTGGACACTTAAACAGCGAAACCGTAGAATCCATGTGTTCAATTCAGTACGAGGTTATTGCCACTCGGAGCTACAGGAAGTATATTACTAAGGACTCTTCTCTCACGGCAGACGTATGTCGCAAGTTCAATAACGTGACAGAGAGCATTGACCATATCACATCTGGCTGCTCCATTCTGACACAGAATAACTATGTACATCGTCACAATCAAGTCTACAACATAGTGCACCAAGAAATAGTCCACAACTTTCGGCTAGTTTCAGAACGTACACCATACTATAAATACTGCCCATAACCGGTGCTTGAGAACAATAAAGTCAAATTGTACTATGACCGCACTATTCTAACATGTAACACCTCGAAATATGCAGAAAACCTACGATGAGAAACAAAGAAAATATTCCGATTTGGCATGTAGCATTAAGAACTAGAAGAAGATTTAAAAATGCATATTCTGCCCTTAATTCACACTCTACTCTTAGTTTATATTTCATAATATTTCGTAAAATGTCCTCTAAAATAAGCATTAAAAAATAAATATAGAACAAATCATTTTGAAGTCACTACCACAAGCACAACTATAAATTGTAAGCTATTACAAAATTCAAAGGATTCAAAACAACAGAAGCTAATACAATAATCAAAACTTCCCAACGTTCACACGTGGCCACTAAACACTGTAAATCTTTTACCATAGTTCAAAAAACGATCAGTTCACTGAGATAGTTTACAATTTGCATTTAAGAACATCAATATATCCACACACCTCTTCTTAACGGAATTACTCGAACCTGAGCTTCGAATATCCAAGGCAAACGGTATTCTCTACTTAGAAGAAAACAAGTGACATTTTCAAACGAATAAAATAATGTCCCACATGCCAAACAATTATGAAAACCCTCAATTTGTTTTCGAAATTATTTTTCTCCGAGAAACTCCATCTACAGTAAAAATGTTGCAAGTAAAGATGGCAGATTATTTGTATAAGAGCAATCTGACTTTGATTGAAATGCTGTAAGATTGGTACGTACAGAGATATAAGGTACAGAGACGAGGAGACTACAAAATTCCACTTTTTCGATATTTCACGAACACTAGATATTTTCTAGAAAATATTATATAGAAAGAAAATATATTATTAAATAAATGTGGTTTCAAATGGATATGAGGGTACAATTAGTCAGAAATGCAATTTTATGAAATCTCCCTGTCATTTCTGATACATTTTTGTGTAAAAAGTTTTTCGAATGAAGTATATTTTCGCTAGAAACGGTATAAATAATTTATTTGGTTTTTGGAAATGAAAAAGTAAAAATTGCTGGACGTGACGAAAATTCGTTCCGCAATTGGTTTCGAGACGATTTTAAAGAGTCCTCAACCAACTTTATACGACGCCCTCAAGTGTCTCACAGTTATGACTGTCAGATTGGTTATTAGGTTGCTATGCATGCGTATACACGTAGACGATCTTCCCCAAAAGGTTGTTAAAAATAATATTTAAATAGTGATTCACGCTGAAACTAGTTAACAGTATTAAATAGTAAGTTGTAACAAGAGTGTGAGTATCAATTTTATTCATTTCGGGTCATAGAGGCCGAAATAATTAAAATTTAAGATACGACATGTAATGGCTATGAAGTCATGTGATTCAACAGTGCGTTGTTACGTGATGTACTGAATGTGAAAGTGTCAAAAAGTGAATAGTGTACAAGATACAGAGAATACATGTTCAAAATTCGAGTGTATTTGGATGTTTTATATCGAAGATGTTAATTTATAAAGAATAGTAAACATCTATGTTTACAATATATGATAAATTTCAAATGAATATATTACGATCCACAGTGCCTGGGATGAGTGAGAAATTTCAGTAGATGGTGGCCAAAGTATTGTAGAATACGCAGCTTATAATTAAGTAGCGTTAAATAGAAACAGTGGCTTAATTAAAGCTAATAAAAGTAATGTTTTGAAATTTACGAACTTGGTTCCATTAAACTATTGTCCTGTTTCTCGTTCGAGTAAACTTAGCTCAAGAACCATGTGTTTCCGGGACATGATCCTCAGAGATACCAACCGAACGTACAGTACTTATTTATTAAATAATTTATTTTATAAATATTAAATCCGCCACTGCCCATGGGCCCTTAATCGGAATTGATGGGATGGTCCCTTGCTTCTTTCCGGAGGATAGCTTAGTTTATTGCCCCCCACGTGGTCATGCCAGTTTGCAACTGCTTTTTTGACAGTAAAGTTTATTATAAAGTTTAATTGCAAATTTACTCGGTAGGGTTTCCGAAAGTGACGTGCTCGATGAATTTCGCTGTGAAAGGAATTAGATTTCTGTCCTCACATGTGTGAATTCAGGAGAAGGAAATCTTTTCTCCAAAGTTCCGCATTGACTATTCATGTCTTATATGAGGCAAAAACAGTTACATACATACCTCGAATTTCTCATTTTTGTGCACTATTTTACACAGAAGCAGATCGTAAAGTTGTCTTCTACTGTTAGTCATACAACACATTTTTTTTCGAAGGATAAATTATAAAATTTTCGTTTTATTTAGAAATAATCAGTTTAAAGTTTGTATGATTTGAAACAGTTAATGAAAGAAAACTAGTCGTTAGAGAATACGACAAATGAATGAATATTTTCTGAAATGCAATTTGTAAAAATCGCTCGAATGTTGGTGAAACAGGTACAGGGCGCTCAGGGTAAGTTTTCGGAGTCACAAAATAGTGGGGAAATATCGATATTTTTACGTAAACCGATAATAAACTGTGCCTGCTTTTTACACGTTATTCTTGTGTCAGATGGCGTGAAGAGTTGGCATGCTGATCCCATTCGAGTTTTGTAGGGGCGAAAATCGCAACCTGTGGCTTGAAAGGATTCAGAAACGACGCGCGGGACTACGCGAGAGCCGAACAGGAAACGGACCCACGAATGATACTCTTCACTGCGAAGGTGGTAGGCGAGGGAAAGGTAGGGAGAAGTCGTCCACAGACAGTAGGAACAAACGCAATAGCCCTCCGTCGCCACAAAAGGGACAGGATAAACACACGAAGGTGAAGACTGCGTGGGGAGATCGCTGATAAGAACAGGAGAATGAAGACTAGCAGGAGAGCTTGGCGAGGCGGGTTGAAAACAGCGAAACCCTCAGAGGGGGAATCTCCGAGAAAACGATGTACAGAAGGGACATTTTAGGAGTCAAACTTCACCCCCAATAACATTTAAAATCAACCTATCTTCAACTTTCATTTTTATTGACCACCTTAGAGAACGGTCAGTCCTGTAAACAAGTTTTGGATGTTTCCTTTCACGTGAGAAATATATGTTTAAGCACACGAGCATAACGAGTTACTCTCCTACTTCATGAAGCTCTCGTAACGAAGATTTCAAATATGAAATTTTCTACATAACCTGGTATCAAATAATAACATACAGATGAAACCAATGTGCAGTTGTCAGCTAAGGAATACAATGTTCCAGGTTGGAGATGGTTTTCTCCGAAATAATGCATGTAACACACAAAAAACGTTCAAGTAAAGTTGATACTTCGATTCATATAAAGAGTGTGATAAGAGCATTGTATCGTTTTGCAATTTATTAAAATTCTGAAATTGAAAAAAATTGTTTTAAGACCTGTAAAGTTCCGCTTATGAAGCTTCGTGGTAACACGTGAACTCTTTCTTGAGTATCTTTCGCGGGAATAATTTCAGTGATATTCACACTTGTGCGCCAATGAATCTTATGGACCTGTAAAGGTTTAAATCTATGATTACGTTCGACGACACGAGTGAAAATATTTACAAGGCAATTACAACAAAATACTTCAGGGTAAAAATTAAGGAGCGCAAATTATCCTAGTAATACACACAATTAAAAACTTACTGTAAAAGTAAATATTGATGACGTGGAATAATAAACTAACATACTACATACGTTGACGACAAAGTGAAATTAAGAAAAAGATAGGGAGTCAGGGAATTGAAAGTGTGTGTACATGTAATGTGAGGTTTGCACGCTTGGAGTAAATGTAGTGGTTTAAGAAACAGCGAACGAGATTAGAGTGGGTCCAGTTTTCGCACTTGCATGAGCTGGAATCAGAGTTCAGCTTTTTCAGTCGAAGAATTTTCCCCCTCCGATTCTTCTATGGATGCGTGCCATGCAAAGGGAGGTCGCTGAAGAGGGGAAGAGACGTGAAGCATGGATCGATAGTGTGCTTCGCTGCGAGCAACACCTGTTTGGACGGTGACGTTTCATGACCACAAAAACAAACCAGGAGACCAGCGAACTTCTAGGGTCATGCGAATTAGAACAATACTGAAAGCAGTTCCTTTTCACGTTGTTTCATTTACCTCCTTTCCTACGGGATCTCATTCTAGTACAAGCGGCGTTCTTCTGAATTACTTGTATATCAACGCACATAAAAAATACTTCAGACGGGAACTTAAAACGTTCAGAGGATTTTTTTGTATTGTAGTGGCTCATTTAGAAAGGGTTTATTCCGAAATGTTGATCTTAAACGGGTGAACTGTGTTGAAATAAGTTTCTTCGCAATCACTCAATATTGCATGAACTAATTAAAATATCGTTTAGGACTTTGTAAGTAAATATTTTAAATTTAAAAGTCTGAAAATAAGCTTCTAGAGGTTTTTTGGTATTTCTATTTCGAATGAAAATCAAAGGTAAATCATATCTCTATGTATTTGCTGTTCACACTAACTGCATGGTATATTTGATAATATATTTCACTAATGGATATATCATCTTAGTTGTGGTCTACAAACGTAGTTCATTCCAATACCTAAAAATTTATTTATGGAAATTTCTGTATTCCTCTCTTAAGTGTGTGAAAAAGGGTTTGAATATTTGGTGCGTGGTCCCAGCTAAAAACTCATCATCAATTTTTCTATACTTGATATCTTAAAATATGAAAACTGAATCTTGAAATTATTAGAGAACGTTCGAGAATATTACTTTTAAATAGTAGAGGCCCAGTGAGAAAGGACTTTTCAAAATTCCGATAAGTAGGGACTAAATTGAGGTGAAAATGGATAATTCACGAACTAAATGAGATATCATCACAGTTTCGAATGCAAAGACATATTTCTCTGAACACTTATTTATAACGATGGGATAACGATAACTGTAGCATGAGAGCTAATGGCGAGGCGGCTCGCTAGAATACTTAGACACGAAGAAATGCAGCCTCGTTTCTACCGACATTCAAAATAACTCAAAATAATTCATATTTTATGATAAAAAGGCATAATTTTGGAAACTCTCCCCAAACATTCCCAATCCATGGATTAAAACACGTGAATTGGATTTCATCTGGTTCGACTATTCTGCTGTGGCTTCCTTCAGGGCAATGTCAAAGTCGTACAGACGTAAGTCTCTGTCGTACTCTGCTTTCATGTTAATGCTTTTCATGTGATATACACAGATTTTTCAGTTTCGCAGTACCCTCATTATAGTTTTACCAAACATTTAAGTAATTCCTCCTTCAGATAAAGCATTAAATGTAATATACAGTGCATACTAAACCAAATATAATTCAGTAAGTAGATTAAATAAAACATATTTAATTTACAGCGCAACTAACAATATGAACGGTTTTGTTCTATTTCGTTCTAGTGGTTCCTGACTGAGTAATTGATTGAAAAATTCACCCGCACATCAACAAACAACAAAATTATTAGAGAGAGGTACCTATGTGAAATTTGTGTTATACGAGCTTACAAGTAAAGGCCGGCCAGGAGAGGCATAGTTCGTTGCATAGTACTCTCGCCTTCTAACCTCTGCTGACACTGATTCAAATCCAGACTGATCCAAGTAGAAATTGCAGGGGTGAAAATTCCGCAAAGTGATATTATTAAAGATGTGAAATGATAAAAAATAAAAAAAGGGCCAACGTTTATTTTTCTCGGGGTACTCCCTTGTTTTTCATTTACCACAATCTTCAGTTATCGTCATTCTATTCAATCACCAACATTCGCATCTCCTCACGCCTAGAAAACGGCGTTGGAACACTGCCTTGAGCAGTCTCCCTATGTATAGGTTGTCTAAATAAGAAAACACGATTTACATTTTGAATAAAAGACATCTCTCGCTAGAAAAATTGAAACATTTTTATTTTAAATTCTTCATATGCAATGAGGTGCCGTGCGAAAAACAATATCTCACTTATTATGTTACGATAACGTAAGTCATTCACCACCAATGCATTATCTGCGGTTTCCTAAAAAAAGAGCCCAATAATTCCACTACCCAAATTCTGCACCCAACAGTGGTTTATTTTGCATGCATCGGCTGTAGAAGTGTTATACTAAGATTCTCGTCACCCCAAATTCGATAATTTTGCATGTTGATGAAGGTCCATTCTACGAATGTTCATTGGGCCTATCGTGGCCTTGCGGTTCCCCAACTTTTCTATAACCTCTGCTAGTCTCTAGTTCCTAGCATTGAGCTTTACCTGAAGAGGCCCCTTCCTCTCAGTGACAGCAAGCTGCCACTGAGAGGTCGGACTGGAGATTGCCCATAAGAGGGCAAGATGCAGGAGAGTGCCTATAAACACCGATACTATGATGTCTTGCGATACCACATCATTTCCCAGTATCCGCTCTGGTGGGCATCTAGCTTCGCCTGCCTACTGCTTTATGCGCTAATAGTAGCCGAGCTCGCCCATCGGAGGTTTTAGTCTCCTTCCCGTGACCACGGGTGGGGAAACAATACATCCCGGCAGAGTCCAACCCAAATACGAGCGTCAGATGCAAGCATCTGAGGGCATGTGCCCCTCCCTGCCTACTCAATTTTAAGTGCTGAGTGACACTCGGAACGTTGTCAATCTTCTTACCACTTTCGAAGGTTCTCGTTGGGATCGATCCGTTGCCCGGGTTGTCGACCTAAAATTGGGTACGAAAGCCGAGGAAAGGCGTAGGTCCAGTGGTCCACCAGCTTCCTGTACCTGTTTGAGAGGGAGTTCTGCGCGGTAAATTCGCCGGACTGCACTGCACAGTCACCGTCTCAATAGGTCATATCTTTGCGTCCATACTCATGTTAGAAAGGTTACTCCTTCAGCGTAGGATGAGTGTCCGTCGGAGTGTCTTGCGAGTGTCCCCGACTTGTTTTTTGTACCAATGTCAGTATGACACAGCTTGGTTTGAAAGCCCACCAAGTAGCCTACTCGTGCTCCCTCAGGATTCGTAAGAATGCTCCTATAACGACTTGGATGTGTCGTGTCCCCTGTAGCGGACCTGCCTACTCGTATTTAACAAGTTCCCTTGTTAACGGAGACGAGTCACTGTTCGGAGATTCTCACGAATCATCCTACCGGTTATCCTAAATCTTTGCAGGGCCTGGTCCGTTACTTTGGAATAAGGGTTTGGGTACAGGGACCTTGGGTACTTGCCGAACCGGGGGTTTGGTTCGGCAGAATTGAATAAGATCCAGTTGTCATTCAAACCCTCTATACTTCATCATAACATAGATAACATTCTGGTATATGTACTACACATATTTTATTGTATATAGTATATAAGGTAGGATGGGTAAATAAAACATAACCAATATTTCTGAAGTCCATACAAAACATGCATTATTTCCACTAATAAACCTTAAAATGTTTTTGCAGAAGTAAATTATTCAAAATTTTTACCCAAAGAAAGAAAAAATTTCTTATTGTTCATTGATAGGACACTGAATAATATTACAGTTATTCATAATTAGATATTCAATACAGCAGGGGTGACCATAGCTGTCCGTTAGGGAATCTTGCACGCACGTGTATTAGGCGTGTACTCGTATACTAGTGCAATTTCTCCTAGCCGCTTCACTAAGGAGAGGAAGGTCGCGCGCGCGGTTGTAGGGTACTGTCAGCACTGCTCTTTCTTATTGCTCGCTTTCTTATCGGAGTTACAGCCTTGTGGATTATTTCCTAGATGCGTCTGAGAAGCGGAGGAATATTCAAAATGTTCACATCGCAGTGACATTTATGTTTCTTCAGCCAACCGAATGGAGATGAAGCCTATTGGCAAAAAAATATGGTATGCAAAAATACTACATAAATGACATTATGATATTTGTCAATCAGACCAATTTATTTTGCGTATGACGGCAAAAATAAAGGTCTCTAAATGCGCTCACAATTGTGGAAGACGCAGATATTAAGTAAATATTTTTTATCACTTCCCTTGTTTAAAAAGTATGGAAAAAGTAAATGTGACAAAGTATGGCAACATGCCCGGTAGCTTAAAAGAAACATTCGCTCATAGTTCCGAAGATATTGATAATTTGAATCATAATTCCAAAGATATTTATATCAATGTTGAAAATATTCCTTCCTCCCTACAAATGGGACATATTATTATATGTGATATACCTTTATCTGCACTCCTTAGAGAAACAAAGGTTTAATATTATTTTTACAAAAAACTTGTTCTCAAGTTTCGATAATTTCGGGCGTTTGCTGATGAAATTATATCGATGCCCGGCAGTACTTACAACTGTGAACAGCTTTTTTCAGAATTGAAGCTAACTATATCCCGTTTGAGATATAGGATGTATTTTTTAAAACTTTCATAGAAAGTGTTTCTGCTCGTGACTTGCAACCTATAATCGGTTGTGGCTGGTGAGGCTGTGTAAATGCTTTTACTAATTTTCATTAATCTTTCTTTTATTGTCATGATTTTCTATCCTTTTTATTTATTATGTTGCAATATTTCACTTTCTTTTTTTATTTATTTGAGAATGGAAATGTTCTTTATAATTAGCGGATGGATTCTCGAGCCACGGAGAAAATAGTTCGCGAATAGGATAAAAGGGGTGTGTTTACTGGGCTTGGGAACTTTTTGGATGGAACGGTTGGAGGAAGGATTCTCTTTTGGTAACGAAGATTGAGAGGAGCTGTTGTATGGGACGATTTGCGAAGGACGGCTTCTCCTTTTGGTCACGGATGCGGAGAGTGACGGTTTCTTTTAGAGATAGATGCGTATCTCTATGTTTTCGGTGGTAATTTGACGCTTCCAAACCTTCATCGCACTCACCGCTGATACTGAACCGTGCTCCTCTGAGCGTTGAACACGCACCGTCGGCCTTACGTTACTGTCACTGACGCTGAATCTAGTATGTTCTTACACTGATGTCTAGTCGAAGATTGTTATGCGTAGCATGGTGTTTGTAGTTTGTGAAGCAAGGTTTGGTTAGAAAAGGTCCTGATCTTCCGCATATGTGACAGTCAACGTTGGTTTAATGAAACATAATTTCCTTGGCAATGATTCATTGGTTCAATGAATATTCATTCTATTTTATGGCTAGAAAATGTTGGGGGAATTTTAGTGTAGATAATTGTTGCATTTGGATTACATCATTCTTTTGTCTGTTTAATTTGTACTAGAGGGTGTTTTTGAAAAACTGAGAAGAAGAGAAATTGTCCAACCAAGAAATGACAGCATCTTTTCAGACATTTTTTTTGCCATGAAATTTTTCCTCTTAGTAATATTCAACTAGTGTCATGAACTGAGCTATAAAAATTTTCTCTGGATTTAAAGAAATACAGGCAAACAAAAGGGATAGTTTTGGTACATGGTACGATATACGGCAATATTACGAAATACGTTTTCCAATTGTGAATGTACTTATTTATTAATGCATTATAGTATTACTTTTTCATATGGGTATATTCTTTATTTTTGTGTATGGTGAAACTTTTCCAGTTCTCCTGGCGCCCAACCTTCACTATCTGCGTCGGAGGACAGTGACCGGGTAATTTACTGATACATTATGAATATTTTCAAATACTCAATATTATTAAGGGTGATATTCTCGTTTGCTCTGCGCGTTGAGTAACAGTTTCCTTGTTTGATCTGCTACCTTATCTCAAAAGAAGGAGAAAGTGGTGGCGCTCGAGTCTCTACCCCCTTCTTATAATAAATTTATTGTCGAAAAAGCATTTACAAACTGAATATGATTATGTGGATGACAATAAACTAATTTACTCTCCGGAAGCAAGCAACGGATCATCCCATCAATTTCGATCAAGTGCCCTAAGGCAGAGGTGGATTTAACGTTTCAGCACACTCCTAACGATTAAAATAGTTCGGTACGTGTCATAAAATTAACATAATACCAATAAATTTATATTTAATAAAACACAAAAAAGTTATATCAAAAGAACATGTTGTTATCAAATTATACATTATTCAGAAGGCATTGTTTATAGGTGGTAACTATTAAATAACACTAAATTCGAGATTTATTATTGTTTTTTTCTTCATTTTATTTTGGCCTAGGATCTTCTAGACCACCTTGTATTTAACCTAATCATTACAATGCTCATATTTCTCATCTATTCTTTATCTTATTTTAATCCATTGTCGTGTCTCTTTCCTATTGGTTTCACCAATATTCCCGTCCCTGCCACGAAGATGTGGATACTCATCTACAATCCCGTGTAATCCATGTTTTTAATTCGTAACTTATTATGTCTAATTTTGTTAAGCAATCTCTAAAAACCTGATATTTCTCTTTAGTGTCTATTCTAGGGTTCTTACCTTGTCTTTCAGTAACTTCTTGTCTCTTCATTTCTCTTATGTATTCTGATCGCTCCTCACCGTAACACTCGCAGTCCCACATCTGATGTTCATGTGATTCATCTTTTTTGCCACATACACAGTCTAATTCTTCCCTTATTCTTCTCTGTACTAGGAAACTATTGAAATTTCTATGACCTGGTATGTACTCAATAACATATGGATTAAGTATAAACAATTTTCGATTCATATAGGCAAATTGCACATTTGGAATAAATTTGTTGGTTATTCGTGCTTTTCATTTTTCCACCCATCGAATTTGCCATTCCTGCATTATATGTATTGCTATCATTCCTTTCCATTGCTTTGTTTTCTTTTCTATTTCTTGCCTCACTATAGTTATTTTTCCTGATTGTTCTATTTTCCTTCGAAATTGTAATTTAGCAATGCATATTAAAATCGAACAACCGGATGGAATCCATGTGGAATATTGTTAACAATTACACGTCAACTTCTGAAAATCGCGAAGAAAATGTTTCTTTACTAAACGATGGCAAAATCGTATCAAATCCTCAGGACATCGCAAGTTTGTTTAATTCTTACTTCTCAGAAGTTGGTAAAATAACGAACTCAATATATCCAAATCAATGTCCTCCAATTATATCCACCCACATACCCAATTCTATGTTCACTTCCGAAACTAACGCCAGTGAAGTCATGGGAATCATCAGCTCCTTAAAAAACAAATTTTCACGAGGCATAGATGATATACCTGAGTTTATTGTTAAATCTTCGTCCCACGCTATATTAAATCCACTCGTAAATATTTTTAATAGTTCTTTATCGGAAGGGGTGTTTCCCAATATATTTAAGAGAGCTAAAGTGAAACCTTTACACAAGAAAGGAAACAAACTTAATATTGGAAATTACCGACCAATATCTCTACTACCCACTTTCTCAAAAATCCTAGAAAAATTGTTCTATAAGCGTCTTCTAGATTTTTTATCAAAATATAACATTCTCTCTGACGATCAACACGGTTTTAGGAAATCCTTTTCCACTACAAGCGCCATATTTTCCTTCTTAAACGATGTTACCACATCTCTAGACCGTGGAGAAAATCCTCAGGGTGTTTTTCTTGACTTATCCAAAGCATTCGATGTCATCGATCACGGAATTCTCCTTACCAAATTGCATTCTTTAGGCATTCGTGGACTTCCACATCAATGGCTAACTTCTTATTTAAAAGATAGATATCAACAAGTAGAAATATCCTATACTAAAAATAAAATACTTGAGCGTTGTCTTTCAGAAACAAAGCCACTTACTTGCGGAGTACCCCAAGGATCAATTCTCGGCCCTATACTCTTTTTATTGTATGTGAACGACATGTCATCATCCACATCAGATTGCAAAATGGTTCTTTTTGCTGATGACACTAATTTACTATGTAAACACGCCAATGCTCAAAAAGTTTTGTCTAACCTTTCGACTTGGTTCCATGCAAATCGTCTCATTGTAAACACTGACAAAACAGTGTCTATGTCATTTCACAATAGTATCACAAAATCTTTACCCCAGGTTTCTCTTTCTTTAAACGGAACACAATTAAAAACTGTTACAAATACAAAATTCTTAGGTCTCCATATTCAAGACAACCTCAAATGGAATTGTCACATTGACAATCTTAATTCCCAATTAAGTAATTTGTGTTACGCATTCCGAATCTTAGTTAACTCAGTTAGTCCACGTATTTCCCGTTGCGTTTATTTTGCAAACGTTTACTCCCATTTACGTTACGGCATTTCCTTCTGGGACAATTACGGTCAGAGTATTCAAACTTTCAGAATTCAGAAGAGGATAATTCGGATAATTTTTAAATCTCACCCCGGAAACTCTTGTAAACCTTTATTCACGGAATTAAATATCTTAACACTTCCCTGCATTTATATTTATGAAACGGTCGTGTTTGTTAAGACCGAATTACTGAAGTGCCACCCTTTCTTTATACGAAACAGTCTCGTTCACGAACACTATACACGCAATAGTAGTAATATTCATCGCCCTAGGGTGTCAACCACTCTTTGCCAAAAAGTACCTTATCATTCAGGAATCGTTCTATATAATTCCCTGTACAAGAATATAAAAGTCATTATGAAATTGAATCTGTTCAAATCAGCGGTTAACAACTACCTCCTGCACCAGTGCTTCTACAATGTAAAATAATTTATTGATTTTAATAAAAGTTAAATTCGTCTTGTACTTTATCACGCCATTGCTGTAG
>NNCF01129133.1:537679-656896 GCA_002313205.1 Laupala kohalensis | reverse complement strand
TTTTCCTTCTGGTAGAGGCGGATTTATCATACAGGTTCTCTAGGCTTTGTCTAGGGGCGTGTTTATTGTAACAATAAATCGTGAATTTAGTGTTATTTCAATTCTTATGATTTTTAAACACTATACTCAGAATAATCTGTAGTTCGATAATAACTTGTACATGTAATTTTTTGCGTTAAATTATAAACATATTGACATTCTATTAGTATTATAACTCGCAGCCAACTTTTTATCTTATCTAGGAACGTTTGCTGAAATTTTTGAATCCGCCTCTGCCTTAGGGCCCTTGATCGGAATTGATGGGATGGTCCCTTGCTTGTTTCCGGAGAGTAAATTAGTTTTTTTCCCTCCACGTGGTCATACGCAGCTTGTACTGTTTTTTGACAATAAATTTATTTATTTAAATTATAAATTTATTCATAAATGCAATGGCATTATTCCATATATGACTTCTAACGCTTCTCAACATAATGTGCGATATGTGCCTCATATTGATGGGAGGCACGTTCTTTGTACTGAATTAATTTTCCGTCCAACATATCATGTTGCTTCTCTATATCCACATGCATTTGAGCCAAGAGTTAGCATTGGTCGTACTGCTCCTTTATGTAACATAATTTTATCTTCTTTATGCATGTAACTTTGTTATCTCTACACTGAACAAACTGTAATATAATCTTTTAGCTTTTTCTGCTACATAATCTGTGAGTATAAGAAATTGTAACGATTCATCCAAAACGAGGCTTACATTTTTTATATATTAACAAACTTAATATTTTCTCCATGTATCTTAACGCATGGTTTACGTCTGTTTTTACAAGTACGCCTGAACCACATTGCTTCTGTTTTTGCTGCTGAAAGTTCCAATTGGTTTTCTGTGAATAATTGTTCGACATGGATCAGTATCCGTTTTCCTTCTCTTTTCAATTCTCGTCTACTGTCTCCTATTAGCATCGTAATGTCGTCCGCATATGTTACATATTTAATAGATTTATTTTGCATAATTTCCAATGTATTGTCCTTAAATATGTTCCTATATAATGGACCCGTTGCGGAACCCTGTGGACACCCACCTGTTGCTTTATGTAATATTTTCTGATCTCCTATTCTCAACAATATGTTCCTGTCATGTAGATAGGAGTGTACTGGTTGTTGTAAATATGGTGGTATTCTTTTCCTTCCGATTGTGTTTGCTATTATTTACCAATTTGCAGATTCGAATGCTCTATCAACGTCCAAGAAGACACAAAGACATTAATTACTTATTTTATTTTTTTGTTATATCACGTACTAAACACGCATCCGTTCCTCTTTGTGGTCGAAAACCGTCTTGCCTCTCATTAAATTTCTTCTCTTTTTCCATGTAAGCACTTCGTTTTTTATATATCCATCAGTCAAATATTTTACCAAAGGTAGGTAAGGGAGCTACCGGCCTGTACGATTTACTCTTTTGTGGATCTCGTTCTTGTTTTAAGAATAATTTAATTTTTAATATTTTCCACACCACTGGGAAATATCTTTTTTCAACACAACTATTATAAATATCTAATAGTGTATCCTTAATTTCTGTATATACCTGCTTCACCATCTCATGTTGGATTTTATCATATCCTGGACCCTTTTATTATTACAACAGATACCGCCCCTAGACAAAAGTCTAGCGAGTCTGAATTAAAAATCCCGCCTCTACTCGAAGGAAAACCGGAAAAAACACGGGTCAGGATGGGGCTGCAGAATTAATGTACACAATCGTGCGAAAGTTGTGTAAATATAAAACTAAACTTATATGAATGAGACACGATACAAAATTAGTATTGCAATTGTTATCAGTTTTCTTGAAAGTACTACTGCAACGTAGTGATGAAGTACAAGACGACTTTTACTTTTATTAGAATTAATAAATTATTTTATATTGTAGAAGCACTGAAGCGGTAGGTGGCATTTTACCACGGATTTGAAGAGATTCAATTTAATGATGTCATTTATAAGGCCCTTTTTGGCAAAGAGCAGATGACACTCTAAGACGAATTATGTATTAGTAACAGTTTTCAATTGTATTCCTTTTAACGAAAGTGAAACCTGGAGAAAAGATTTTGTGGTACTATTGTGAAATGATATCGACATTGTTTACAATGAGAAAATTTGCATGGAACCAAGCCGGTAGGTTAGACAATGTTTTTTGAGTGTTGACGTCTGTACATAGTAAATTAGTGTCATCAGCAAAAAGAACCTTTGTGCAATCTGATATGGAGAATGACATGTCGTTTACATACAACAAAAAGAGTACAGGTCCGAGAATTGAACCTTCGGACACTCCGGGAGTGAAGTGGCTTTGTTTCTGAATGGCAATGCTGAAGTACTTTACTTTTAGTATATGATATTTCGACCTGTTGATATCGTCTTTTAAATAGGAAGTTAGCCATTGATGTGCAAGTCCACGAATGTCAGAATATTGCAATTTTGAAATGAGAATTTTATGATCGATGACATCGAATGGTTTGGATAAATCAACACTGAGGATTTCCTCCATGGAGGTATAGAAGTGGTAACATTGTTGAAGAAAGAAAATATGACGCTGGTTGTGGAAAATGATTTCCGAAAACCGTATTGATTGTCTGAGAGAATGTTTGATAAAATATTTAGAAGATGCGAATGGAAAATTTTTCAAGGATTTTTGAAAAAGTGGGTAGTAGAGAAATTGATTGATAATTTCCGACATTGAGTTTGTTTCCTTTCTTGTGTAAAGGTTTCACTTTACCAATCTCAAATATGTTAGTAGACACCACTTCTGATATAAAACTATTAAAAATGTTTATGAGTAGATTTAGTATAATTGTGGGACGAAAATTTAAAAGTAAATTCGGGTATATCATGTTGAAAATTTGTTTTTTAATGAACTGATGATTTTTATGATTTTACTGGCGTTAGTTTCGGAAGTAAACATAGATTTGGGCATGTGGATAGATATATTTGAATGACATTGGTTTTGAGATATTGAATTCTGTATTTTACCTATTTCTGAGAAATAAGAATAAATCAAATTTGCAATGTCCGGTGAATTTGATACATTTTGGCCATCGTTTAGAAGGGAAATGTTTTCTTCGCAATTTTCAGGTGACGTGTAATTTTTAACAATATTGTACATGGTTTTGGTCCGGTGTTTCAATTTCAGTATCTGCCAGTCATTTTTTTAATAACTTAAGCTGTCTAGACTATTTTTCGGAGAATATAGTCTTATATTTACGAAAATAATCACGGAATTCGGGTGGTTGGTTATAGAGTTTTGAAAGATAATATAAACGATATTTCTTTTTGGAAGAAATTCTTATCCCTTGAATTTCCTTGCGTTAATTAACTAGTGCTTTCTGGAAAAGCTAGAGTTGTAATGTTTTTGGAATGTTGTAATAAATACATTGAATTTATCGTCGGTTTTCTGGCAATTGTAAACATTTTTCCAAGTTTCCTCACGCAAATAATTTGTAAATATTGATAAATTTATGTCGTTAAACTGTCTAGAAAACTTGTAAAGGATTTTATGAGGTTTTTGTTTATCTTTAATGGTCAATACTTGAGCAAGGTAATTGCTAAATCTCGCATTAAATACAGAGGAATACGAGATTTCATTGTTGACAATAATCTGATCTACGCAGTTTGTACTGTTTTTGACAATAAATTAATTTAAATGATTGAGATGAACTGGAGAGGCGAGTGGAATCGTTGATCGTAATTATAAGGTTGAAGGAATCGATAAGATTTTTGAATCGATTCATGGATGAATGTGCGGAATCTGATGCACTTAGGAAATCGATGTTGAAATCGCCACATATAACGATAGATTTCGTGGGTTTGCGTGTAATGTGTTTTAAAATAATTTCAAAATTCCGAAAACATATACCAAGATCTTATTCAGGAGGTCTGTAAATACATAAAACTATAATACCTATGTCGGTCAAATTAACTGTAGATAATTCGAATACGCTATCAACGCAGAAGTTCTCGTAGTCTGACAATTGAGAAGATAAGATATCATTATGTACGTACACAGGCGAATTTAGGCATAGGCAGTTTAGGATATTGTCTAGGGGTGCAAGATTTTTGGAGTGCGAAAAGAAAGTGACGGAAAAATAAATCTTGTAAACATGTTTGTTTTTCAAAAAAAATGTTTGTTTTTTAAATGTGTCGCTTTTTTTATGTTCTCTAAAATATGATTTTCAAGATTTTTGTTGCATCAGCAATGATTCCCTACGAATTTAAAACTAAGTTATGAGTGTTTTAGGTACGTTTATGTAAGGTTTTTAGATAGTTATATTGGATTTGGCAGTTTTATCGTGTAGGTCATATAAAATAATACTCAAGGTTTACTCGCCGTGTGAATGCCACGGGTGAATATGGCATTCAATCTAAAATATAGGGCAACCAATTTATGAGATCAGAAATTTTTGCAAAAAAATGTCAATAGTAAGGAATATCCTTATCAAAAACAAGTTCCCATCAAGATTATTTAACCAAATATTGTATAATAGTAGAAACAACTATAGAAGCCAAATAGATTAACTGTTTCCCAACAAAATTAAAACAAGAACTTATGTGAATGGGTTGTCGCAGCCTTTGTGTATAATGCTGCATAATCCTGAAACCAAAGTTGTGTTTAAAAACAGGCGGACTGTAGGTATTCTTGTGTTTAGTCAAACCAAACCAAAAACTGATAAGTCTAGAGTCGGCGGAGTTGTGTATGAAGTACCATGTAAATAATGCGAAAAGGTTTATATTGGTGAAACAGGACAATACTTTAAAAAAAGATTGTAAACATAAAGCTGATGAAGAGAAAAATGCTCCTTTATGTGCCTTAGGTCAGCATGCAAAAAAATTTAAATCATTCATTTAATTCGAAATGAAAAAATTATTGATTTTGAGGGTGACATTTACAGTAGAAAATCAAAGAAAAGATCAATATTATAAAAATAAAGAAACTTGCGACAAGAAGTCAGATGTCAACGCACTTAGTAAGGTTTATACCAATTTATTTGTAAATTACGCTTAAGGTGACATATATAATATTGTTAATGTGTGTATGATTTTATATATATGATTATGAATATTACATATGTTTTATTAATTTAAGATTTTTTTTCAAGATAGGAAGTACATTTTGCAGATAGGAGTTTTAATTATTGTTTAACATAATTATGTTTTGGTTTAAGATAGAATTGTGTATAAAATATATAAATGGTTTAAAAATGTAATATATGTAGAGTTTTATAATATAGATTATATTTATTATTAGAGTTATTTGTACAGTAGAATGTATTTTAATGGGGTTTACACAACTGTGGCACCATATGAGTCACGTGGGATGCAGTAGTATTCAGATTCAGTATTATGTGAGTGTATTAGGCATGAAGATGGTGTGAAAGGGTGTTATGAAGTACCAGTTAGGTTTGAGTATGTTTGCAGAATGAGTGTCTATGGAGTGATGTATTACAAGGTATGAGTACATGATAATTAGCCTAGAAATGTAGTAGTTATTAACTAATTATAGTTTTATGTGCAGAAAGGATGTATAAGGATAGTTGTCAATTGTATATGTAGTTTAGTATATGTAGGACAGTAGTAAATTAAAGTATCCTTTGTTTGTGTATTTTCATAGCCCTGATGATGATATAAATTATGTCAAAACGCTGGCGAGTAAATATTGAATATTATTGTATATGACCTACACATAATAATTACCAAATATCATTATGAATTCGGACGTCGAGAACAAGATGGAGGATATTGATTGTTATATTTTTATAGTACTTTGTACCTCATAATAAATAAGAATAATAAATAAACAAAAATATATCATTATTACTTTGTTTATATATTATATGAATAATATATAATTATTTAAAATATATGTACATAAAATCAGCTCTCAAAGGGCACTATATTTACTACTGGCTAGTGGCGTCATACTTTCAAATCCGCCTCTGCGTATTTTTTTTTGTTTTACGGCTCGTCGACATCAAAGGTCATTGGAGCCCTAAAAACTTGTACAGGTAGGGAAAATTCAGTTACGCACTAGGGAGAGCCAACATGACTCTCCCCGCGTGTGGGACTCGCAGAATGACTCAACCATACCCAATAAAAACCCTCCTGAATTACAACATACCAAAACATATCTTAAAACATACATCAAAACATTGAGGACAAAAAATGAGGGAGGGACAAAAATAAGGAAAATGAAAGATAGCCTAGCCCTAATAGCGTCGGGATCGAAAAGAACAAGAGGTGACCAAGGAACGTCAGGAAAGAGAAAGGAAGGAGTCTAGCACAAGTAAGTGGAAGTTATGCCAGACAGCTCGGGGCCCCGTGTTTACCAAACACGTACTTCCCCAGGGGGATCTGCGTACATATATACTCGTACCTCCGTTGGGATTTTTTACTTTAAAATTTTGTAGACAGTAAGAACTTGCTAAATAATATTTAGAAATAAAAGTATCATTGATATTGTTCTTTGAAAACTGATGTTCTGTGAGATACAGAAAATCAAATGTTTTTTCGTGTACAAGAATTTCAATTTTTCCTTCTACTCTGCACAGTTGTAACAAAGTTGCACATAGTTGTTCGTAGCATTTGTCAAAGTGCATAACGCTGTCCACCTCTGCAATCTCACAGTTATTCTTAATTAGATATTCAATACAGTGTTTTGCAAAGTTTAGTAACTCATTTATGTTATTCCTACATCACCTCATGAGCCCCGAGGTGCGATTAATAATATTAATTGTATTACTACAGAGTCATGTACGGTTATTAATATTCATTTTAACGATTAGTCACAATTTTCTAAACTACATTTTTACATAAGTTAACATAAATTAAACAAATGAAACACTTTGAGGAATTGATAATTATTTTTATTCTGATGTGGTTGATGATCTATTAACTGAGGTGCGTGATTCATCAGTGCCTCGCGTTGATCGTTATCAAGAAAAGTGTATAGCTCGTGACCGTAATTTTGAGATCTTGCAATGGTGGAAATATTTCGCAGTAGTTCTTAATATACAGTTATATCTATAATTTATTGAGATATAATAGTTGTCTCTTCTTTGTCTTCATTTACTTATATTTTTCATTATTAATTTTTTATTACCATTTAGAGTATCACGTACGCTTATTTGGAGTCGGTGTAGTTGGTCCAGATCAACCAACGTAAATATTTATTGTATTTTTTTAGGCTTTGCTTTTTAATTGTTTTATTTGTTTATTGTGTTTTTTGTTAAAACTATCACATGCTTGTAAATTGTATCATTTTGAAATAAAATAACGTATCATTTTCATTTAAAAAATTTTCAACCAATCAATTAACAAAATTTTACACACAATCAAACAAATACTATTTATATCAATTTTGATTTTAATTTATTTTTCATTAAATGGCTTACATGTTTCATAATTATCATGAAATCATTTCATTTTGATTGAATATTTATTTATATTTCATAAAACCAGTTAAAACATTGTTCAAATTCGGACAAATTAATTCAATCATAAGATTGAATTATTTCTCTATACTTATGATTATAAAACTTACAATTACTTCTTTTTTAGAAATAAATTTTTCAACCCGAACTGAAACAGACTCAACCCGTCCCACCTGAAAGCAATTCGATTAGTCGGTTCGGTTTATTTTCGATTCGGTTGAAAACCCGACCGCCCCGAAATGATGCTCACCCCTAGTTTCAACTCGCGCTCCACCACTCAGCTGCACGGTGGAAGTGAAGACGCTATCACTACACCCTTATTTTTATACGTGCTATCTCCAAATTTCTTCTCATATACTCATAAACACTAGTTTCGGGTTTCCTTCTGTTGTTCACAAACTGCAATACTAAATTTGTAAACATTGTAACATAAGATGAAAAATTGTAAATATTTATGTTTAATTATTTTACAAAAACTCACAAATCATACGCACAAGTTATAAAATGGTGTGGTATTTATTACTTCTTAATGCAGTTTGTAAGTAAAAGTACAAAAACTTTTAATTCGTCATTTGAATATGATGTCACTGTTCTAAGAATGAGGAGTCAATGATAGAAATATGTTTTTTCTGTGATTTTAGAATATTACGAAACAAATATCATTTATCATTTTACTCTCATAACCTGCAACAGGCATTGAACATAAAAATATGTTTTTGATATACGCAATAACCGAGGATATTTGCAGTTCGAAATTTAGAAAGAATTAGATGTATTTGTCAGAATTAAAAAGAGTTTAATAAATAAGTTTACGTTTATTTTTCGAAAAATAATATTGCTGCACCATATTTAGTTTCATGGTGACACAGGAAAGCTTGAAATGGCGTGACTATATTATGGAAGTAGCTGGAGTTTGATGCCGTCTAGCAGAGATAAGACACGTCAATTCTTCCGTCGATTTGCCATCTACGGTTCAACAGAGTCCATTGGATATCGAACCAACATTTAATAAAAAAAACGCCTCTTCCAGCCCAATATCGATCGAACATTTTTAACATTTACCTCGCTTCCAAGCGGTGCTCCTAAAAATTAGTGGAACATCGATGTATTCCGACTCATTAATTTGCTTGCACATCCGGTGGTCCGCAGGGTTCGCTACTCAGATCCATCACCCACACCACGCTCCACCCGCGACCCCTTCCGATCACCCACCCGCACTTCCTTCTCCCTCCTTTATACCTTGGCGATGGCATCAATTTGTTCGGCAAGCCGCGCGCACGCCGCAACCGGTAATTAGTGACGTAATGAATTGCCCTCTTCCCACCACCGCTTCGCACAGGTGCAGCCCGATCGCAGTCGACTATCGAATGCAAACTCCTTGGTTTGTGCCTTTCGCTCCCCAACGAAGCAGGTCGACAAATACCCAGCAAATACATGAAGACGATCACATCGAGGCACTCTGATTTCCCTAAATGGGAGTAGATCATTTTGAAGGAGAAAGATTATTGCCATTTCCATTAGAAAACGACATTTCAACACATTCCTTTCACCCGACGATAGAAAATAACAAACCGCGGCTTATAAAATAATATACAGAAATATAATCACAAAAGGCTCAGTTTTCACCTTCGTCAGACACGGAGACACTGACGAGCTTATTCTTTCTTCTGATTACTTTGGCAGATCGTTAGAGGGAACAAAGAAAATTAAGTGAAAGCGAGAACTGGGGAATTTTATTCTGGTCTTAAGAATTATACACTGATAAATGAACAGTTTGGTTCATAATCAGTCATTTCAGCAGATGTAAAGACGACTTTACTTGGCACTCTATATGATCCATGCCATAGAGTCGACGCACAGAAGTTTAAAGTGCTAGGCAGCCTCGCTGGAAGTCAAAAATTAACATAAATTAACATATAGAACGGCTTTCGGCTCGCTGAACCCACATCCGACTTTCGATTTCGAAAATTCAAAATGGTAGGTACATTATGATGGCCTATTTTTTAAAAAATCTATTCAAGTAAAGGGAAAAAAACTTTAATATAAAGGTTTTAGAGGTCGATGAATTCAAATAATTTATCATAATTTAGGAATTAAAATAAATTTACGACATAATACAACAAAAATTTTGGGGTGGCGTCGAGTCGTACTTTCCAGTTTTTCACAAGCACATGCTTGAAAATGGTCGGGGAGCTGAAATAGAACCGTAAATTAATAGAAAACCACGTATACACAAATAAAAATATTACCTTTATCTAGCACTTTATATCTTCAAATTTTCGCAAAAATGTTTTCCGCAAAGATCCACTCTGCAAATCTTTGCATCAATACCGCGCATCTTCGCCCCACTGACTGGCGGAAAAAACGGAATTTCACAACAATTTTAAGACTTTGTTGTCATTCAAAAAAAACTATTTGTTCAGTGACATAAATAACAGAACTGTTATCGTAAAATAACATCTGTAATTTAGTCTAGGGTCATTAAAGCCAAAGTGAATAACGAGAACTAAACTTAAAGAAAATAGGCAGTTCATACACTTCTTTGACAAGGAGTTGTAATTTTGATTTTTGATTGGAAACAGGTTCTTTCGGAACGACCTCACTGAGAGAGCAATAGTTTCTCTTGGGTTTGTAATAAAAAAACGAAATACTCATGCGAGTTACTTTCATTAGTTTAAATAATAAGTGTAAGAAGGATTTAATTCAGTTACAAAATGAGAAATATGGAGATTAGGTAGGTACTTTGCATAGGTTTCTTAATGCACTTGAAAATGTTTATTAATAATAAATAATTATCTATTACCGACCCCAAACGATAGAAGGATATGAGAGAAGCAAATAGTGTCGCGAAGCGGGTTCAAATGTCCCGCGCATCAGAAGTGCTTGCATAAACGATACAGAACTACTGACTGAGCGCGGGCCACAGTTTAGATAAGCGAGACATTGGCGCTCCCGAGGGACAGAGGAGAGGGGGTATAGGAGAGAGAGATACTCCACTCCGCCTTGTCGGTTAGAATTGACTTGTACTGTCTCTACCGAATATCCTACAACACTCCTTCTCATCAGAATATACTTTCACGGTCTCTGCCGAATTCTTCCTACATCGTTTCGGCCTGAATTTACATCAACTGTCTCAATCGAACCTACTTTCTGACACTATTTTTACTCAAGTTATAACTTCACAATACTGCACAAGACACGCCATGCGCTCCGTCAGTATTGCAGTCTCGTCGCCGGACGCTCCACGCCGCCGCTCTTTGCACTCTGGGTGAGTTGGGTAATAAAAGCTATGCTTGTCAATGCTGAGAATAAGGTTGTTATTACTCTTTTTCTCCTGTCGCTAGTTCTATAAGAATAGGGCATCTCCCACATCCTTACTAGCCAGCTCCCCTTAAAGTCGGACGACACAGGTTATCCCCCCTCTAACGTAGGAAGCCGCCGTCGCCCCGACAGCAGCAAAGAGGACCAAAGTACGTGGGGAAAAGGTTCTTATTCGGACATTTGTTCCAACGCTGTGTAAATTTTTGTCCCATTTTGCGGTGACCGAATAAAACAGTCATTTTGCAATCACATCACTATGCAAAAATACAGAACTTAGCATATCTCTGTAAGGGTTAATCAACGTACTCAAGAACTGTGTGATTATTACATTTTGAAAACAATGAGAGGGTGTTTAGATGCTCTAAAACCATAATTATTGCATCAAATAAGTAGAACATATACTTATTTCACTATCTCTGTCCCGTATGTGAATATTAAAATGATATTCCATTTAACAATACAGATATCATTACTCGTCAAAAATATATAGTGTATATGGCGATAAAACATCACGACACACAACGTGAAACCGTTCACCTTCGCCCCGCGCTCACCTTTGATACACGCCTGAAAAGGTCGCAATTAGTAGGAAATTTTGTTTGAATATTGCGATTCCAAAAAGTTTGATGTTAAAGACTTAAGTATAAAATCTCGGGGACTACTGGAGGCCAAAACTACTACTTTATTTTACTGAAAAAAAATATGTTACTGGCGAATTTTCAGACTAATTTTAGGTGTTATCTATAATAATTGTAGAAGACAAATGAACTTCTTTCGAGTAAATATGATGTTAAGCATACTTCCGGGAACAGCTTTCATGATCATAGTTAAAATATTATACAATTTTCAAAAAGTTACAGCTTTATTTATAACGTCCAAATTTCCATTCACGTTTTCAATGCCACGTGCAGCAGCATTGCCTACCACATTTGCATAATGTGCCTAACCACTATCGGATTTTTTATTATAGACCCCTGGCTTCTAATAGCAGTGGAGAGTACAACAAAATTGCAGAAAAACACAGTCACCACCATTGGGTTTGTCATTTTGCTTTGCATGTTCTCAAGTGAAAAATTTGTTGTTGTTTTTTGTATGAATTTTTATTTTTTTAAACTGTAATGTTTCAAAAAGCGTGTTATTATTACGGGTTTGCCGATTCGTTGAATTCATTATTTTTTATAAAATACACTAGAAGTATCAAAAATAATTCTTATTCAACGAATGGTCAAGGTTGTGTTTGTGACAGCATTCATTAATTTCAAGCTTCTACATGCAAAATATCATGACTTATTGTTTTCGAAAACACTACTAAAACGACCAAACACATTATTAAGGAATAAAATTTATACTGTCGCACCCAGAAGAATGCCATCATCACATTGCAATTGAATTAAAACGTTTCAAACTATTTACTAAGCCTCCAAGTAATAATAAAACGATATTTTGAATAACCGGGCAGCGTTGCATTATAGTCACGCGCGTTGTTGCCAATGTCGTAGTCAGTCGTCAGCTGTGAACTTCAGACTTTTAAAGCTGTACGCGCGGCAACAACGCGCTTGTCTGAAATCCATTGCTGGTCGCTAATTGAAAACATAGTTTTATTTATCACTTGCTGGAGGTTATATAAATAGTTTTAAAAGTTTGTATTTCAAATGTAATGTGACTCCAGACTTGTTTCTTTTTAATCCGTTCTCTGGTAATGAGTTATGGCACTCCCCAGATGTCACTTCTCTCATTTGATGACACGTACACCTCCCATGTTTCCATCTTACACTCCTTTATTCTTCTTCTATACTCTCGAAAAAAATTCTGTATTCTTCTTCTGTATGGTCTGCATCTAATTTCACCTCGCTTTCAGTAGCTTCCTCCGTGCTTTGCTTCTTTTCTTCTTCAGTTCCGTTTTGTCACCATATTTGTCCGAGTCTCGGTTTTTACCTTCATTGGTGCACACTCATAAGCGACCTTCAACAATGTAATCTGAATATTGTAAACTCTTTCATCTATATCTCCATCACTCTCGTCCAAAATCCCATTCATTGCTAATATTTTTTTATATCGTTCCCAATTTATTCTTCTTAAATTATATTGAAAATGATTTGCCATTTGTATTGACTACACCCCTATGCCCATGAGCATTCCATTATGATAAAACGTTGTTGCGGTAACTATTTTCCAAATACATATTCTGTCCTCACGAATATGTTTCATTAAGGTCATGTCTATAATGGATTTCCCTCTTTCCCCATTGAAAGTATATTCTTCTGCATTTCCAATTCACACTGAAATATCAGCTCTTCTATCAATTTTCCATTTCCATTTGTGAACTTATCCCCCCACAAGGTCGACCTACCATTACTATCGATGCATATTATATTTTTTTCATTTCTACATTTCTCAACTATTTTTTTCACCATTTGTATCTCAGGTGTACATCTCTTCTTTCCTCTAAGGAATCAACTCACAAGTACAAAATATTTACCTTCACATCTTATGTTATTACATGTTATCAAGTAAATAGAACAAAACTCTCTCATAACTAGAACTTCTATATCGTTATTCATGACCATTATCGCCTCCCATCCATGCTCCTCCTCTATCCCTCGTGAGTTTACTCGCTTATGACAGGGTTTTCCTTTCATTACAGAGCATTCATGAAAACAAATTTATTTTATTTGTATCTATATGAACCGTATGAATGAATCTATATGAATCTATATTTCTTCTTCGAAGAAATTATGGATCTTTGTTTATTTTGCTGATAAATTCTGATACCCATAATCTGTTGTATCATTAATATTTTTGTGCTTTCTTGTGGTCTGGACAGTTTATATCGTTCACACGTTGACCGCTTGACAGACCCTTTCTCGTGCAATTAAGGCAAACAGCTGATTTATGTATGAATAAACAATTTTCATACCTATGTTTACTTTCGGAACAATGGTCACAAATTTCCTCTTTCTCCTTACTGTGTTGCCCTGTGATCATATCGGTAGCACCGCATTGGTGAGTTACTGACTGATACCCTCCATGTATATGTAACACTCCATATCCAAGTATGAACGACCTTTCATCAGCAGAACCTTATGGCATTCTTTACTCATTGCTACAATTCTGTTTACGAGAGGTGTTCCCTTCCTCAGTGTTGCAAGTACCTTTGTTTCCTTTAAAATCTCTTCTTTCTCTCCTACATTCTCAAAATTTTAATATTTTCTGCAATGGATCATCATCATTTATTTCACTCCTAAGTCATCCAATATATCTTTATTCGTGGTTTTCTTAATCGCGGCCTCTGAACTATTATACCTTCTTCATGTCCTAAAATGTTTTTTAACTTGTCCATTTACATGTCCGTTTCACCAATCACTATTAGTTTCTTATTCTTGTTTTCACGCATCTCTCGTACATTTTCTCTTACGTACCTTTTTTAACTATTTTCTTTATCGCGTCCCTTGTTGTTTGCCCCCAACACCTTCTCCTGCTTCCACAGTTGTTGCGTAAATTAGAACATTCTTTCTCTGCTCTTTCTGTTTTGGTGTCTCCAGAATTTCCGAGTACGTCGGTACACCTTTACTACATTCCCCATATTGTCTACTTGCAAATGTTTGTTGTATATATTGTCCCTTTTCTGTTACAACTCTCATTAACCTTTCGCCAACATCCTTTAATTTTATTTCTAGTTCTTTATTTTGCAATCTCTTCTCCATTTTCCTCCCACATCTTATTTGAATTTCTCATACTGTGATTAATTATATTCCATCTTTCATCCATTATATTAGTTAGCCTTTTCTTTAATGTATCAATCGATTTTTCGACAATTAACCTTAGATTTATTCCCTCCCATTTCTTCCCCAGGGTTGGGATTGGTATCATACAACTCCATTAATCCGGCTCAGGGGACACCAGAGTCACCTTCTCTGAGTTCACCTGAGCAACTCTCAACTTGCGCCTCCCCGTGACGGACCTGGGCAACGTTGCATATGGACATATACATGTATATGTTCAAGTGTAACAGCTAAGTTCAGTTGAGGACCCAGTCGCTCGGGGTATAACGAGCAACCCTGCCCAGGGTTACGGGCGAAGAGGTGAAGACAACGGCTTCAAAGGCGGATGAGACGAGTGAGACGTCCAACGGCGGAGAAGGCGGAAGACCAACACCACCTGCTGCCTTGCAGTTTGTAGAGGGATCTACAAAGGCTACGGACCCAACCCGACGAAATGGGCAGCTTTCCAGAGAGCTGTAAGGGGCAGCTCCCCAGAAGGTTATGCGTGTGGCTAACACCCACACCACAGAAAAATTAAAAATGTTATGCAAGCTCCAATACAAAGAAACCGGACTGATCAAAACGGACGACGACTTAGGCATGGAAACGGAAATGATAAATATATCGGAACTTGGAATGTGCTGAGCTTATATAGAGCTGGAGCACTACAAAATCTTATTAAAGAATTGGAAAAATATAAGATGTCGCTGGTAGCAATGCAGGAAGTACGTTGGAAAGACAGTGGAACAATGGTGAAAGGAAATTATACAATCTTCTATAGTGGTGGATCAACAAACACTTTTGGCACAGGCTTCGCTGTTGAAAAAGGATGGGTTGGGGCCGTATTAAATTTTACTCCGAGGAATGAGCGATTATGTTCTATTCGTCTTAAAGGAAGGTTTTTTAACATAACCTTTATATGCGTTCACGCACCGACGGAAGAATCGGATCCCGAGGCGAAGGAAAATTTCTATGCTCAACTAGAGCAACTATACGAGGATTCACCGAAAAATGACGTAAAGGTTGTTTTGGGAGATCTGAATGCCAAAATTGGGAAAGAGCAAGTTTTTCAGGGAACCATTGGAAAGGCAAGGAGAGTCCAATGATAATGGTATGTATGCAGTGGATTTTGCTACCGGCAAAGGAATGGTTGTTAGCAGCACAATGTTTCCTCACAAGAATATTCACAAAATGACCTGGTGCTCGGCGGATGGTATAACTAAAAATCAAATTGATCATGTGATGATAGATGCCAGGCACGCCTCTGACATTCAAGATGTGAGATCATGTAGAGGGGCGGACGCGGACACCGATCACTATTTGGTGAGAGTGAAATACCGGCAGAGAATAAGTCGTTTAAAATGTGAAAGAGGAGTGGCCCAGAAGCTACTTAACATGGAAAAGCTCAAAGATACAGATATCCAGAGGGAATATGTAAATAAAGTTGAGGAAGAGCTACGGAGGAAAGAAGGGGTAGCCAAATATGCCCCTGACACAAATATTGACTGGACACGGGAATTACTTGTATAGATTTGGCATAGCAGAGGATCAAAATTGTATCTGTGGAAATGGGTTGGAGGATGTGACTCGTATAGCATATTAATGCAGGATAACGGAGGCAGAGAGGGAAAGATGGATTCAGAAAATGAGACCAAGGGATTAACTAATTTAAATGCCTGGACATATTTAATTGGAAGTAAAAGTAAATATACTGATTTTACAGATTAAAGAACAGAAATTATGAAAACACGTAACGCAGCAAAAACCGAAACATAAGAGGACAATAAAAAGACAATACAAAAGACAATGAAACTAATATAAGTAGAAGGATCACAGTGAGACAGACGTGGACAGTAGAAAAATCAAATACAAGATACAAAAGAAATATGAAACAAAACTGTGAAATAATAGTGGTCTATAACTAAGTCTATAGGTAGATGCCCCGTTATTATTTGTAGTGCATTTGTTGACACTGTTTTATAACAGTTACTTCACCGAAGTAGACAGAACACTTGTAAACTCGCCAATTTCCTTTCATTACTCACTAATTTTGATCTCCTATACCACGCACTAAAACAGTATAATATAATGGGTTGTAACGCCGCCCTATGAATCTTACTTAACTCTTTCCCTCCCAGTGCATTTTTGTTTACTCCCACTCGTTGCAGTCCATAATATATCTTTTTTATTTTATTTGTAATGTATTCGAAATGTTTTGCAAAATTTAATTTGTCGTCTATTATCACTCCAAGATATTTTAATTGTCTTTCAATTGACAACCTCCAATCCCCATTTTTAACTATTGGATTTCTTCTTCTTGTTGATACCATTCCAAAAATAATACCCTTTGTTTTCTCCTTTGATATCACTAATTGTTGCTCTCCACTGTATCCCATAAATTTTGTTAGTATTTCTATGCTTTTAGTTCCGAGTTCTCGACGACTATTTCCTTCCACCAAAATCACAACATCATCTGCATAAACTAACGCTTTAATTTCCTCTTTCCCCATATTAATCAATACCTTATTCAACACCACATTCCAATAAATAGACCCAGTGTGACTTCCTTGGGGACACACTTGTACGACTTTATGTATAATTTTCTCATCACCAATATGGATTGAAATTTGTCATTCGGGGATTTTTTAGGCTGCTGATTATGAATCCGATATCTATAAGCTTCTAATTCATGGGTCAGATATAACATGCCATTCATTGCTACCCGTTGGCTGAATGTCAGAGGAGGCACAAGCATGCAATAAAAAATTTTTCTGGTGATCATGAACAGTCAATCAGATAGCCTACTTACGTTGGATTCAATCGTGGTTTCTTGCCATACTTCTAAACCGCCATGTAAATCAATAGGGAAATTAATTGATGCAATCAATGAACCATGTAAGGTCATTTAGTAGAATTTATCCCGTTGCTTTTATCCACTATTTCAGCCAATTTCTGATGCAGTTATGATTTTGATTCAAGTTCTCTGCATGGAGAAAGTAAATGCGACTTCCTTCATCGGTTTCTCTAGCAAACACAATACCCTTCTATTGCAAAACTTAACCTCACTTAACGAGCATAATCAATTCTAGAATATTACCTGAAATACTAAACTCGCTTAATTGAAACATGTATGTAATTAACTAAAATATTTTAATTCNNCACCGCTCCGTCCACCACCTCGGATTCTACTTGGATCGGACCGGGTTTGAACCGGCGTCCCCAGAGATAGAAGGCGAGCGCGTTACACACTGCGCCACGGGTCGCCCAACTAAAATATTTTAATGCATTCTATAAAACATACACAAATTATGATGCACTAAATACAAATCTTTTACAAGAAAGTTGATTGGACCAATTTTGCTTTCTATTACGCTTGAAATTTGTCAGAAAATGAGACATAGTATTATTGTAAATTAAATTTGTAGCGTGCATACGCTACACCGATTTCCCAATAGTATCTTCCCTGTTGCCCCGCTGTGGCGCTCATTTCCCCCTCTCATGATAAAAACTCTCTTCAACAACTTCTGGCTGTGATACAGAATGCAGCTCCTGATTATACTCTTCCATTGTCTCGTCAAGGTTTCTGACTCTTACTCCGCTCCCTAATCGTGGCCTTCCAATCTCTTCTATTGCAAAATGTTCCATAAGCACTTGGAATCAAGTTCGACAACACCGTCCGGTCCAAGTTTTCTTCTACACAGAATTAAGGGTTTTCTGGTTGAATCCTTTGATGCTTGTACATCGTTATTCCAAAACTCTCTCATAGAGATTAGTTGCTCCTGTTACCTCGAAAATCTCTTCGATCGCTTCATTGAAAATCTTTTAATGATAGAAATTAAAACAACGCTATTGTAAATGTTTGTACTAAAGAAGGAAAAATAATATTTGTAATATATAAATTTATACAATGTTTTGATAGAAAACTGTTCAAACGAAAATAATTAAACGCGAAAATTAATTTTAGGGTGTACATTAAAATGTTACAAAAACCTTAGATTCATAATGTTGTATGCAACGTATAATAAATAAAGGGGTCATATGACAATTCTCAATGGTTTTAATAATCTACCTAAATTTATGTAAATTTTTGTCGTTAGAAAAACTTTTTCTGGACTTTTTTTTCAGTTTTGGTGATAAAATATATGTTTACAAAAGTGTGAAATAACCAAACATTGCTATATTTCTTGCCGTCAGAGAAGTTGAGTTTATAGTATCCACCATATTGAATTCAGACGATATTAAAAATGTTTGCAATGCCATCTCACCTACAGGAGCAAGCAAAATTTCAAAGCTCTAGCTTCATTAGAAATCGTCGAAAATTTTATTACAAAATTTCTCGTAACCAGGAAAAGCGAGATAGAAGGCATTTTATAATAGTGCTCGTAATATTGGGTTTAGAACAATATTTGAAAGATTATTATGCATTGTCTTCAGACAATGCATATGTGAGCAAAATTAGAGACAGTGAAAAGTTTGTCTGCAAGATTTCTCGTGGATAGAGAAATCATGCTAATGAATACTTCATTTTGTCCTACTGAAATGAGTTTGGACCCCTCTGGGAAGCCAAGTGAAGGCGTTCATCTCCCTCTCTGTGCTTTTGCCTACTCCCAATCGTGGAATGAAGCGTAGGAGTGAGGGCGGGGAGTGGGAGTAAATGAGAAGGAGAGAAAGGGTGTCTCCGCCTTGGAGCAAAGGCCATCCGGAGAACAAGAGAGCCTTCCTTCATCGCATTGGAAAAGCAGTCTAATATTTATTGGGTAGATCGATCTAGAGTGGGAAGACCCGAAAGCACAAGATGATGCTCAGAGAATTCTATATTCGAATTCCATTCGAACTGATTTCCATGAATACTATCTTCTGTATTTTTGTAACATGGTGGCACCGTGATAATTGAGATGAAGAAAAATATTAGGAGAATTTATTGAATGGCTTGTGTTCTTGGAACTCTTACTGAAAATAAATAAACATATTCTAAGTTTATTAGGTAACTTTTAATACCAACTTTTTTTTAAAGAGCTGGATAAGAAACAAGACGTTTTGATAATTGAACCGAGCATTACACACAGAGTGTAATAACATAAGCAATCAAAACTTTTTAGAGCCGTTTAATTATTTTATCAACATTTCACTCAATAGAAATAAAAATCGAACCGCGATCTAAATTTCAGGGAGTAAATATGTAAGATAGTTTAAATGTAATGATCTTGGATTTTTGAAATCTAACAATTCAACGCACTAGTTGAAAGTATAAATAAATTAAAAGTACAGAACTAATATATTAATATGCTTCCAAGGAATTAAGACTTCATTTTACT
The DNA here is from genome assembly GCA_002313205.1 of Laupala kohalensis. NCBI lineage: Eukaryota > Metazoa > Arthropoda > Insecta > Orthoptera > Trigonidiidae > Laupala > Laupala kohalensis. The sequence continues at coordinate 637,033 of NNCF01129133.1, read as the reverse complement.
TGTTCAAAAACGAATTTCATAGGAAATTATATTATATTTTTCCTTAAATATTGTATATTTAAGCATTGTTTTTACAAAAATAGTAATCAATGCAGTGTCGTCTGCCGTGACAATAGTTGAATAAGGAACTTATCAAGCTCATCTTTGGTTTCCAATGAATTTTCTGATCTCCTTATAAAGCCTTGAACAATTAAAAAATATAATGTCAACAAATTTCTGATTGAGAGATTAATAAATAAATTATATTTTACGACCTGTTTTGGAAGAGCACAATATATTTCTAATGTGATAAATTTCCGCCAGGTGAAAATGGTGACGAGCCAGAAATCGAACCGGGATTCCTGCTTTGATCACGGGGGTGTTAACCACCTCTCCACACTCTTGCCTTCCCCAATTGTACACCATTTTCACACAAACTGAACGTTATCACATATCTTCTCCACGTGTAGGTACTCCGAAGAAATATATGCGCATTTTTATTGAGTTTTATTAATACACTTCGTTTCGACTCGAGATTGGAGTCGTCAAGAGTAAAAAAATAAGCTAAACACAGCAACAGAACATTGAAAATGATATGAAACATAAATATGTTATAATTAATTAATTTATTCTGAATGAAAGATTTTACTTGTCGAATGTAATGGGATTTCCAAGTTACACGTTTTCCTTACAGGTCATTTTATTAATTCACGGTATCAGTTCATTGAGAAGCGTAAAGTGATACTTCAACCGGGAGACCAGAACAGAAATATGTTCTTAATCTTCAAATAAATCGAAACTACAAAACTGTAACCAGACTCATTAAATAAAATATATTTCAACGTATTAATGTATGAAAACGTTGCAAAAGTGTTGATAATTCAATTCGTCAATATGCATCGTTACTGGCAGGCAGCTTACGAACTAAGCAGAACACAACTATGATCCCATTCTACCTGTTTATGTTTTAAAATTAATTTCTTCAAAATTGTCAACAACTTATGAAAGTGAGAAAGAGTTGATACAGCATAAAGTGCATTATATCAAATTTATTTTCTGACGAGAACTAAAATATTTTACATCATACTCAAAATTTTTAAACTTAACGAAGCGTTTGTAAACGATTACGAAGCTGCGAAATATTCTTCCCCCGCCAATGGGCATCGAGACGTCAAATTGATGGTAACCTTCGTCACGACATCTGGTGTACCTAGATCAGCGTGGCACTGTGGGAGACAGTGCCACCTCCAATAAATGGTGTTATTCGCCTCGTAGAGCCGTACCTTCACCCTGGCTCTTACTCGCTCATCCCCTGCTCCTATGCTAATAGGGAGTGAGGAAAATTTTAGGCGTCCCGATGTGGCTGCACCGCTATACTTGGGCCTATGCATACATAAGCACATGGAAGGGGGAGGGGGGACGCGGTGAGGTGTCACAATCTCCCCTTTCAAATTGCCTCGAGATGGATACTGGGGATGGATCTCGCTCAAGGATGGAAGCGAGAACATCAGCTTGAATGATCATCAGCCTTGATGATTGCTTCCGCAAACCTGCATCATCTCTGAATGGCCAAGTATATCCCGTATCAATGAGGAACTTACACGATTATTTAACAAGCGTATTTTTACGGGTTATGTTGGCGTCCAAGACAGCGGGAGCAACATTCAAACCCTTTTTCCTCCAGTTATCTTGACCTTCGGTCGTCCATGAAGTGATCCATGGAACGCTTCTTTGCCCTGGAAACTTCGGAAACCTTGAGTCACAGATGGCCGTGGCCAAGGTGTCCAAGGTCCAAGAGGGGAAAATCCATTCCAGCTGGTCTTTGATCACGGGACCATAGGAGTCCGAGGTAGCTCCTCAACAATGATATCCATCTAAATAAATAAAAAATGTGAATAAACAAAGAGATAATACATATGATCGTGTACACGATTACTGAGGTATATAGAAGGGATGAGAGTTCATATCACGATTAGTATAGTAGTCAATTATATCATGCAATAAATAGAAAAAGAGTATCGAAAATTTTTGGATAAATTATATTGCTCATTATTTACTTATGTGGTCCGATTTTTAATGTTTTAAATTTAATTTTTAATGAATTAAGTTTCAGATTTACAGCAGGGAAAAATGTAAAAGTAGAAATATAGCAATGAGACTATCTTCCTCAATAACACTAAAAATTCAAAATTATTTTAAAGCAATATTTAACAGGCATAAAGATTATAAAAAATACTTTTAAAAAGTGTAATGACTCTTGTTCTAGATGAAAAATTCCCATCAAAGGACGTCATCGCCATCTTTTCACTCTCTTAATGTAACATGTAGCTTTCGTGACGGCAAAAATTCCATTTGTTTTTTGTTTGTTTGTTTTTCATTTCTGAAAATGCCATATCTCTGCACCATTTACTTCGTTTGGGTTCCACTCCCACTCCGCTCTTTTCAGCTTTTTCTGTCTAGTTCTCCATGGTCTCACGTCGATTGACATAATTTTCAGGCATTATCTCTACCATAAAAATTTAGGAATAGTATTTTTTGAAAAAAAAATACCATTTGCAAATTGCTGTCAAATGATGCTCCCTTGCACAAATGACGTGTGGTTTGCGTTTAAAATTGGGTGTTTTAATTTAGTGTTCAAATGTTAAATATGTGTATCAATTTTTCTTTTGGTGCTTCGCTACAGCTGTTGGGTTTTTTTCAAAATATGTAATATTAAAACAATTACAATTTTTTCTCCCACAATGAAAATGTCTGAAATTTGAAGAGAAGTGAGATTTCTGCGCGTAAAAGTCACTGTCCAAGTGGCGTGTTCGCTCCAAAGCATAAATATTATCAATAATCGCCCATTCCTATGAATAGATACATGAGGATCTCAAATAAACTCCATGGTAAATTTGGGAGTAGGAGGGAAATTTTTAAAAACTGTAATTTACAATTTGAGAAATTTGTTTGAAACTCCAAAGTACCTTCAAAGCAAGAGAGAGAAAATGATTCCACGCGATTCGGAGAAGAATAGAATCTACAAACTCTACAAACAAAGGAAAGATATTTTAGGAGATTTTTTACCTCGTAATCCTAATATTTAATGTTCAATGCAAATCACAAAAAAAAAAAAAAGCTTCACATGGAAATAGATACCTTGCTCTTTACACAAAATTATATTCACTTTAAGTCCTTATGGAGATACATTTTGCATCAACAAATCTCCAAAAACCAATTTGTTCATGAGGGAAAGTTACTACCACATAGTACACGTTAAAATTATTTATTATATATTCATTTCACTATCTTAAGAGTTAGATCTCGAATGCCACAAACTGAACGAGGAATATGTTTTTATAGAGTAGTATCCCAAAATTCAATATACGTTTAACGATTTAACGATTTCAGCAAATTAGCAATATATGTTTCAAAACTTTTCATCACGAACCTCGCAAAAATATTTCACCCCTCTTTTTTCTCCTGTCTGTAACGGCAGGCATCGCTATAGCAAATTGCGGGAGACCCAGGAGCATCTGAATTGCTTTTTAACATTTCTTAGACACTCAAGTCATAGTTGCATTTTACAATTGCTGAGAATTATTTATTGAATAATCGAATATTATTTAATACACATGATTTCTTTGTATTCAAACATCGTGATTTCTTATGCTGTGGGGAACGTGATTTCAGCTATAATTCTTCGCCAGTCCGTCCAATTTCGATTAATATTTAAAACTTTTTATCGCACCCCAAGAAAAGAATAAAAAACAATTACTTACGAAATTTTTCCAATATTGTTCTATAAAACTCTGCATCTAAGTATTTTCAGTGCGTGAAATTCTAAAATACAATCCAAAACCTGATAGAAAAGAGCCATTTCCTTGAACATATTGTTTTCTCAATTTAGATGAAATGTATTCATTTCTCTTTTTTTAATTTATTTATTTATTTTTACAACTCCAATCTAGTTCCTAACATAGTCAATATCTGTATTGTGTGCTTTCTTGTTTTTTAAAATATTGTTGAAATATCGCAAGAAGTGACGCGAGCGAAGTGAATCGCTTCTGCTCGGAGTACATCCAGGTAAGAAAATGAGTGAACACCCTGGCGTACAAATATCCACAAGTATGTTATTATGTTGTATATAAAGTGAAATAGACTTGCCTTTTACTTGCAAATATTTGCCAGCTGACGATGAAAATGAAAATGTGGAACCTATAACAATAAACCATATAATAAAGGAATTTTTATTTGTTTTGGAGTTGTTTCATCGATATTTTCCGAGAAAAAAGCAATTCATTCTTTTGGGAATATAGCAACAAAAATATGGAGATATGTAAATAAGTTTATTTATTTGGTTCATATCACATATTTTCGGTCTTCTCTCTCTTATATTCGTAACAGGACATTCAACGTGATGTACTGTCTCGAAATATCCAACACCCTGACAGGAGTCCATTTTTTCCTGAAGTTTCATAAAAAAGAACGTTACCTCGCAGAGGAGGGAGGTCAATAAAGTAAACGGAGAGGAAATAATAGACCCCACTTTCTATTGGGACTGACTTTTACTTCGACCTTCAGCGCAGAATAACAGGAGCGGTAGGAGAATACGAAGCCCATTATTGCTTCTTTTATAGAGATCCTTCTTAAAAACTCCACTGTTCTGTGATAACCAAGGTGACCCTCCTTTAAAGTTTCTCCGTTGAGAAAAAATTGTGCCAGATATTTGATAGGTAATCCTCTCATCTTTTCTGCACTATTTTCCAGAGCAGAAAAAGGAACACTCTTAAATCACAGGGGCAGCGGAGAAAAAATTTACATTTGAAGAAAGGAAACAAGGACGAGGAAAAGGTTGTTGAACAATTAAAAAAAGTACTCAATGTCCCCATTTGACAGTTCGAAGTGATTCACAATGTAGGTACTGGTGTCACAGAAAGCGGTTGAACAGTGTGACGCTACGAGTGCAGGTGAAGCGAGAGATGTGCCAGAAGACAGGTTCTGGAGCTCCGAAGGAGCGTGAACGACGTATTTTATTGGAGCGCTATCCACTACTGTGCGCAGCGAGAACCCATTTCGACACTATTCGTGTCCCTCGCAAAGGCGTCGTTTCAGATCCGCTACACGATTCGCTAAGAACGACCACTCGCACGCACGCCACAAAGAGGAAGCGGACGTCGTGAGGCGAAGGGAAGTCGAAGGACCGCATTAGCTCTGACCTCCGGAGATTCACAGGTTGAGGTCATCAGCCCGAGGGTCAGTGTAGGAAACTGCTTCCGATTGCTTCTATGCATTGAAATTGACGGACATTTCCTCGCACCTCACTACGACCATTGAAAGACTTTTCTTTTACCGAGATGATTTAGAAACTCCGAACTGAGTTTTTATACTCATCGTTTTTTACTGAATTGGTGAAGTACATCGATTGGGGTTTTCAACGAAACACAAATTCTGAATATCTGTGAATCTTTCATTAGCCCGAATCTTGCATAGGCATTAACTCAATGGTAAATCCACTACGCAAGAGACAGGAGCAAATGAATGTTCGCCACTAAATTCGAGAAAGAACTCGTTCAATAACGAACAGAAAAGATCGGAAATAGGTAATTGTCCAATAAGATTATTTTCTTAGTAAAATTATTTCTTCAATAATTGTTTCATGGTGTCAATACGATTCGTTTGCGGATTTGGCGAAAAAAATGCGTTTAGATTCATCAAAAGAATGTGAATTGGAAATATTCTAATCAATAATATAAAAATGAAGATATATTATTTTTGCGTAATTGGTGTATTGGACTCACAATGGGAGACTTAAGTTCCCTCAAGAATATTGTTTAAAAAATGTGTGATACCATTTATGCTACACTATATCCCTTTTCCTCGTAAGATGAGTACTCAAGACAAATGGTTGGAAACGTACAAAAGGAAAGATTTGTAGCAAGTACAAAAGGAATCCTTCGTTAAAACCTATGTGTGAGTCTCATTTATCACGCTTACAAATGTGTCTCCCCGAAAGCGAACACATTTCTACAGATAAACCTCCCTACAATTGCCGTCAGAAGGGACGCGGTAGGTAACAGGGGCAAGGAAAGTTATTTCTTCATTAAGCATTATCGGAGTTTCGTGCTATACATGTTTCACTTTGTTACTTCCGAGAAATTTGCTTCCGTATCAACATGTGAGCTCTCTTTACGAACTAGCTGCAACCTATTGTTTTAGAACAAAAATTGAAGCAAATTTAAGACTTATGTTTTACTATATATGCTTCAAGTTAATTTGAATGACAAAATAAAAATAACAAACAAAATATATAAAAACGTTACGACGCTCATTTCGGTTGACTTTCATTTCTTCTAGATTTCAACAAAAATTTTGTGGAGCAACCAGAAAAACCATATAAATGTCTCAAATAAATCATTCACTACTCATGTTCAAGTCATGAAATAATGTTCCTCCTTACGAAATCCCTATAATAGGAATAATCACACGTTTGAAAATCGCAAAAAAACCCATTAAAAATGCACTAATCTAGAGTTTCGTATGGAAAGTGTACAATAATAATTACTTCAAATCAGGAATATGTAAAATATTTTTTTGTAAATTGTGAGTCATACACACAATTTTTCACAATTTTATTCCTTTAATTACTTTAAAAACGTATTACTTTTATTAGTTTCATTTTATTTTCCTAACATTGTCATATAAATTAAATTTTAATATTTGATTCGTAATTTTATTATAGTGTTTTGTAGTAAAATAGTATTAATGTAGAATAACAAAACATTATTATGCCAATATGTTGACTCATATTTCATATTTGAAATTTTTCTTGCACAAACGAAATTTTATTGTATTCTCTGTGTATGTACGCATGTATGATGTTTCCCTCTTTATTATATTATTAATTTGATAATAATAATGAGTTCAATTTCTGGCGAGGCTCGGGCCATCCAGTCCGCTCTATCGCCTAACCACTCCCATATATACATAATTACATATATACATATCAGTCAGTAGTTTCATACTTGTTCCTTTGAATTTATTGTGTCTGCCGTTCCAGAAAAGACTCCTTTTTTAAATAAGCAGATAGTATTGTGCCGATATTTGTTGTTATTCACACAGCTTCGTTGACCTAGTTACCTTGAGATTAATTGGTTTGACACATTCACGCCGTCCAGCGAGTATTAAAATTGAAGATTGTATGAAAATATTGAAGTCTTGCTACGGATTATTTTTTGATATAAAATTTGTATAATCAACTACCAGCGTCCAGGACAGTGGGTTTGGTTACAAGTCCAGGTATACATGATAAGCTTACTGCCTTTTTCGTGTGTTTTGAGACTCGTGGGTTCTGATTCGTCACGAACAGAAGAAATACTTTGGTCACTCGGAAGTCACTTTCTCTCCGGTCGTGAATCTTCCTCTCAGGAATTCTCGGAGTTCCACTTCAGACATCACTTCAAACGGAAAATGCTTCTCCATTTCTGAGCTGATTCAATATTTCATTACACTACATTACACTCCTCTTTTAAAATATCCATTGATGAGGTCACTTTGGAATTATTGTCATTTCTCAAGTCCATGAAGACCTATGGCCTATGGCCCGAGATCAATGAGCACTAAAATACTTTAAAAAGCAGTATCTCGAGTGAAAGTGACTAAAATTATCATTTCAACTTTTATGACCCTATATTTTCAACTTTATCCCTTCCTTTGAACTTTTCCAAGATCAAAATGTTCGGGCAATGCAGGAATCTGCGAATAAATTATTCAAGTTCGCATCCAACTGTTTTATTACCTGAGGACTAGAGTCCATCGACTTAATTCAAAATTCATTTTGTAAGGTTTAAAAGATGACTAAATTCAGATGTCATTTTGTAAGTTTTTAAGAAAAGATTCCGAACTCGAAATTTTGAATAAAACTTATTTATCTGTTCACAAAATTGAGTGCTATAAGCAAATTTCGAAAACGTTATCGAAAAGCTTTTCATTGTTTTCTATGTTATTGGAATTCCGTCTTGTCAAAAAAGAAAACCTTTGAACAGGCGTTCTGCAGTAATGTAGGTCAAAATTAGGTCATGTCAGAAAAGTCATTTTTAATCATTTTGCGTCAATAAAGAAAGAAAGAAAGAAAGAAAGAAAGAAAGAAAGAAAGAAAGAAAGAAAGAAAGAAAGAAAGAAAGAAAGAAAGAAAGAAAGAAAGAAAGAAAGAAAGAAAGAAAGAAAGAAAGAAAGAAAGAAAGAAAGAAAGAAAGAAAGAAAGAAAGAAAGAAAGAAAGAAAGAAAGAAAGAAAGAAAGAAAGAAAGAAAGAAAGAAAGAAAGAAAGAAAGAAAGAAAGAAAGAAAGAAAGAAAGAAAGAAAGAAAGAAAGAAAGAAAGAAAGAAAGAAAGAAAGAAAGAAAGAAAGAAAGAAAGAAAGAAAGAAAGAAAGAAAGAAAGAAAGAAAGAAAGAAAGAAAGAAAGAAAGAAAGAAAGAAAGAAAGAAAGAAAGAAAGAAAGAAAGAAAGAAAGAAAGAAAGAAAGAAAGAAAGAAAGAAAGAAAGAAAGAAAGAAAGAAAGAAAGAAAGAAAGAAAGAAAGAAAGAAAGAAAGAAAGAAAGAAAGAAAGAAAGAAAGAAAGAAAGAAAGAAAGAAAGAAAGAAAGAAAGAAAGAAAGAAAGAAAGAAAGAAAGAAAGAAAGAAAGAAAGAAAGAAAGAAAGAAAGAAAGAAAGAAAGAAAGAAAGAAAGAAAGAAAGAAAGAAAGAAAGAAAGAAAGAAAGAAAGAAAGAAAGAAAGAAAGAAAGAAAGAAAGAAAGAAAGAAAGAAAGAAAGAAAGAAAGAAAGAAAGAAAGAAAGAAAGAAAGAAAGAAAGAAAGAAAGAAAGAAAGAAAGAAAGAAAGAAAGAAAGAAAGAAAGAAAGAAAGAAAGAAAGAAAGAAAGAAAGAAAGAAAGAAAGAAAGAAAGAAAGAAAGAAAGAAAGAAAGAAAGAAAGAAAGAAAGAAAGAAAGAAAGAAAGAAAGACCGGAAATTCCTAATGCCCATGTCCCACATTCATCATCAGACTCAGTTTTCTATTGAGCTGAAATTTTCACATATGAGTTCTTTGTTTTGTGTATTTAAGTTAGATATATACTGTTTTTAAATAGTAAAATTTGGATGAATATTTTACATTTTACATGTGTATTAATTTACTTGCGCCATAGCCGCCGCTGTCGCCGCGCGTTGCCACGGAGATAATTGAGAAGAAACGCACTTTTAACGCATAATATGACCTGGAATGATACGATACTACTATAACCCCTGCAACATAACTTCCACTCAGACTGTCCAGTTGAAAGTGCGGATGCGGGGGTAAATGAGGAGGAAAGTAAATGCTATTCTGAAACATTAGTCATACAGTGCGAAGGTTGTACTAATCCGACACACTCCTTCCGAATTTCCCCACCGAACACTGAAGTACGACACTATGCGCGCACTGGAACGTCAACGGACGGACCGACGTTCCGAGATTTTGCAATGGCGGAAGACTGCGCGCAGAGGTTCGGAAATTCCGGAACCCTGTTGGGTGAAGGGATTGTCCATTCACCAAGGCATAGAGGATTAAGATCCGCGTGTTACCTGCTCCCCATTCTATTCAGATCACTCAACACAATACAACACAACCGAAGTGGTGAATGCCTGGTTCTTGCGAGTGCCCGCAATCATAAACTGCTAATGAGCATCCCGGAAAGTTTTACAGCCTTCCAAAAGATCTTCCTCTGGGGACTTTTAGTAAATGGTGGCAAGTGCATGCCGTTTCAGTCGGTTCATACCAATGCAAAGCAATGGAAATAACTTTTGGGAAATCCGGGGCGGTGGCGCCGACCGTCCCTGTGCGTGCTTAGCTACGTCGTCAATGGCAATGTTATGTCGAAGGGATGGTGAAGCTGTTTTTGCGAAAGGTGTGACCATTCCACCCCATTAGCTGACCTAGCCATAGTTTGTAGGTTGGCTAATAGCTGCTACGCTACAGCGGGAGTTACATTGCGCGCCTTATAACTGATAGGTTTCGACCCTAATATCGGTCGCATTACGTTTTCCCCCACCCCTAACTATAGAAGTACCGTGCCTTGATTTGATCTGAACATGAACTTACCACCATTGGTAGTATAATTTTACCTTTTTCATATCTTTTTATTTCATCACTTTTCCAAACTTTTCCCTCCCTTTCTCTCTATGGGGCTGAATTCAGGGAATATCAAAGGTGATATTATTAATGTCAAGGACACTGAATTCGTCTCAGGCGAGTCATTCCCGAAGATTCTTATATGTTATCCCCTTCCTTAGGGGTGTTGGGGTGCATGGAACTAATCGTGAATTTAAGCAGCATCGGGAATGTCACTTTCTCTTTTAGCGACTCTGAAAACTATGGTATATACACGAATATTGGTTGCTTTTAACGATCTTTACATGCCACCTCCTTCCCTAGGGGTGCTAGTAGTTTATGGATGTTGATTGTGAACTTAAGTGGTATTGAGGATGACAGTGTTTATTTAACGACCCCAAAAATGATGTATTCAACTTAAATATTAGTCGTTTTCAATTATATGTACTCGTAAAACCATTCCCACACCCCACCCAAGAGGTGCTATGGGTGTCTCATTGCCTAGGGGCTGAATGTACATTGACACGTTATCTGCATTTCAATGTATCAGTTCATCGATGCCCAAAACTCGTGACTGATGTCATTTTTGATAACTCTTACCTTGCATTTCCTTCTCAAGCAGTGCCAGGGGTGTATAGGGACCGATCATGAACTTAGGCGTCATCGGGAATATCACTAGTATTCCCAGAGGTCCGGAAAACTATGATCTCAACTCTAATATTGGTCATTTTTGATTATTTTTCAATTCATCCCCTTCTGACCTCCTACCCAAAGGGTGTTTATTCCTCATGGTTGCATTGTGGGCTTCAGTAGCCTTAGGAGTGTCACTCTTCTCTTCAGCGGTCCCAAAACTTATGTATTCAATAAAAATACCAGTCATTCTATATTATTTTTATTTGCCACCACATTTCCATCCCCTAGCTAATTGGTGCTTACTGGTCGCGATGGATGCTAATGGGACTCAACAGCACAAAAACTATGGTTCAAATAATAACCTAGTGTCGCTTTCTTTTCTTTTCTTTTCTTTAAATTCACTCCCTTCCCACGTTATTCCTAGGGGTTCAAGGTTATCTTATCCCCACAGTTCTTGCTGTTAGATAGTCAGTCATCCGTGTACCAAGTTTGGTTGACATTACTTCAGGCATTCTAGAGTTAAGGTGGGATATTACTTTTTATTCTCTTAGAAGTAGATTTTCGTAAATTGGTACTATAATCATCTATTATCATGTAAACAACACATATCTGTAAACTTTCAGCTCGGTCGGAAACTTGGAATTAGCCGAAAATTCAATTACCAATTCTGAAATAGAAGGACAACATACATACATACATATTTACACATAAACTTACATGCATACGAAGCAAGTTATGTAAGAGCTTGTAAAAAATGATGGGAGAGGAGCGAGTGGAGCGAATGATGAAAGGTAAAGGCAGAAATCTCGCAGTTGGGCCTTCGTCTCAGACCCTGTGCTTTTTACCTCAGAGGAGATACAAGGAGGGGGTGGGTCGCCCCAGGCGAGCTAACCGTGACCATCTAAAGGAAACTTGGGAGGGAAGGATTGGCCTCCTCTGATCGCCTAGAAGGAAGGAACGAAGGAGAGAAGGTGGGGTGACCCAAGACAGTTGGTCCAAAAGTCAAACGAATGGTCAATGCCTCACATAAATTTCAGTCTTAGAATAGAAAAGAATAAGGGGTATGAGGTTGAAATTTCAACAAACTTTCAAATTTAATACTGTCCATCGACCAATTTTCGCCCCACTCTTCTACCGTATATAAAATGTAGCACAAATGCAAGTCAATAGTTCACAATTCTTAGCGGGTCTGTAATTTTCTTGTCGTATTTCCTTACTTTAAAATTAATTTTCTAATTGGAACTTAGGATCGGGGCACGCACCGTGACTTCCGAATTCAATGCTTTCCTGGAACATTTTATTTCTTTTATTACGTTCCAATAAATAGTTTGAGTGAATTTAAAAGGAAATCGTGTACTTTAGTCGAATTGAATTCTCTTCATAATTTCATGTACCTCAATAATTGTTCAAATCGTATTTTTTTGATACACCGGGCATTGCTCGTCTAGGTCTTGTTCGGTAGCTCATTAGCAAAAGTCATTTTCTCCTTTAGATTTAGAAGGTAGAACAATGTTGTATGTGACATTAATCCCAAAATTCGAATACCTTTGAATTTGAACAACTTAAAGTATTTTCATAACAACATGTCAAATAAGTCACCTTTAAATTTGCTCCTCGTGTTGATGTGGAGGCGAAGGAAAGAGGGAATCGTCCGAGTGTTCTCTTTCCCACCACTCATCCATTAAGCTGACAGACAACATATGGCAGAATACATCTTAACACATATGTCAATTAGCACCAATTTTATGCTAATTAAATGCTCTATTCCCGTAATTGCCGCTCCCTTCTTTTTCCAGGTATTCTGTGTTCTTCTAAATTAATAAAGCTAGCAGACAGCCAATGGCCGAATACATTTTTAAGTAACCTAAAAACAAGTGATAATTTGATGCTAAATAAGTGCTGTATATCCAAATTCGCCACTCTCATGATTCTTGAGAAAATTTACGCTTTTTATTTAAAAAAGCATACGGTCAATTAATGTATAGGAGTAGTATTATTTCAAGAAAAGAAAATTATAGGATTATTTGCTGACATTATAATTAATTGATTATAATTAAACTATAGTTAATTGATCGGTTTGGTTGTTGACTGCTTCCACACAGACAGTATTAAAAATCGTGCATCAACAAAATTATCGGTAATCATCAAATTATTATCTGCAGGTAGATAAAAGTGTTAAATTAAAATGTTGCTATTCATTTAAAACTGCCAACTATTTGACTCACTCCAAGATATGCTAGTGATTGGGTAATGAATAAAAATGAGTTATAACAAATCGGAGTTCGCCCAGCAGCAAGAAGGTAAAGCAAGAAGCGCGACCAAACAATTCACGAAATTCCTCCCAAAGGCGAATTTCAAAGTGAAAAATCGCGATTAGGCAATACATGAAGCAGAAAAAATTCCAGTAATGTGTTTGTGAACTGAATGAAGTCACTGCTCATCTACGCGATACACCCACCCCGGCAATAGGCGAAACGAAAAACTCCCACAATTTGTAAAGCATTTTTTACGCTATAAATATATTTTGTCTGCGTGAAAGAGAAGCCCTGAACAAATGGCCCGCTTTACGCCGCTTACGAGGCACGAACAAACACTAGTTGCTTCCTTCCATGCCATGCACACTGGAGCAGAGCTGGACACAGCCTCCGCAGGACAAGGTGCGAAGAACGGGACGTTCCCGCTACGCGACGACACGGTCCATCAGAACATGCTACTCCAGTCACTCGCGTGGCAATGTGAACGATAGATATCCTTTTAAGTAATTTTTCCATCATGTAAACAGCAACTGTTATAATGCATGATAAATTGAAAGGCGTTTCTATGTTGCTCATTGTTTTATTGGTATAAAGCTTTTTCGGCTGCATAGCAGCCATCGTCAGTAACATACACTGAAAAATATAAATGTACATAAAATGACAATAATAAAAATAGAAACATAATATGAAAGTATACAATAATTGGGTGAAACAGTATCGAAAGAAGTGTATTTTTGGTTGTTGTTGATATAAAGAAAGGAAAGAACAATGAAAAATGAATAAAAGAAAACAAATACAGAGTGAGCAAACCGACAAAATTACGTACCTGAGTATTGAGGAATATTTTTGGCGAATGCGCAGAGTACGCCGAACGGAGGTCATTATACGGAAAGTGAAGGGGTGTTGCAAGAGTGGGCGGGGGGAAAAGGGGGTTGTCGGAGTTTTCCAGGAACTGGTTGCAGAAGACGGAAAGAATTTCTGAGGGTTTTAACTGTTGGGAATGGGGTGCAGTGTCCTATTTTCTACTTCTAAAATATAAAAATCCTTTTCAATGTTAAATGTGTGTGTGTTTTCTACTAGGTGGTTGGCGAAGTGTGAGACTGTTGTGTTATTTTTCCATGCATTTACGTGTTCCTGTATCCTTTGTTTGAATGTTCGTCCAGACTGCCCGACTTACACGGGGAGACAATAACTACATGTGAGAGCATACATTCCACTTCGGATGAGATGGGGAGTGGGGTCCTTNGGGTCCTTAGTGAATGATAAGGTTGTGTTAAGTGTTTGTGGAGAGAAGAAGGTAGTGTAAATGTTTAAATGTTTTAGTGAATTCGCGATTTTAAGTGAGAGTGGGCCTATGAAAGGGATTGCGTGTCTGGTTTGAATATTATTGTTTGGAGTAAGTGATGTGAGGTTCTTCGTGTGATATAATCTAACTTTCTTAGTGATTATATTATCAATGAGAAAGGTATTGTAGCCATTGTTTTCTGCTATAAGTTTTATAGTGTCTATTTCTTTTTTGATTTTTTCTGGTGAGAGTGGAATGATTCCCATGATTCACTGCACCCCATTCCCAACAGTTAAAACCCTCAGAAATTCTTTCCGTCTTCTGCAACCAGTTCCTGGAAAACTCCGACAACCCCCTTTTCCCCCCGCCCACTCTTGCAACACCCCTTCACTTTCCGTATAATGACCTCCGTTCGGCGTACTCTGCGCATTCGCCAAAAATATTCCTCAATACTCAGGTACGTAATTTTGTCGGTTTGCTCACTCTGTATTTGTTTTCTTTTATTCATTTTTCATTGTTCTTTCCTTTCTTTATTTCAACAACAACCAAAAATACACTTCTTTCGATACTGTTTCACCCAATTATTGTATACTTTCATATTATGTTTCTATTTTTATTATTGTCATTTTATGTACATTTATATTTTTCAGTGTATGTTACTGACGATGGCTGCTATGCAGCCGAAAAAGCTTTATACCAATAAAACAATGAGCAACATAGAAACGCCTTTCAATTTATCATGCTTTGATAATGTTGCTTAAGCTCCACAATTACCAAGTAAAACTGTCATAATGTAATTATGCCAACGGTTACGTCATTGATTTATCACGTGATATAAAACTTATTGTCCATCGCATTTGAACGTAATACTCTATATGCCAGATGTTATGTTATTCCCCCGTGCGCTTTAGTGAGCACGTAAGAGCGTATAATAGTGCAAATGAGAAATATAAATTAATAAAAAGAAAGTATTAAAAATAAGAGTGTTTAAATATATTAGTTTAGTTACATTTGTTACCATGTACGGTAGTCTAATACGGTGGTGGGTTATTGTTTGATAAATCTGACACAGAAACATATGAGTGGATGTGATAATTTTAATTAAACAAATATTTGAAAACTTACGACATTTTATGGACGAATATTGAAGAGCTCACAACGTTTCGACTTCGTCTTAAACTGTCGTCAGGTGATCAAAGGGTCGTAAGTCATAAATTATTTATTTAATTATATTATATTATGGGCGTTAATTGTAGTTACGATAATTTTAACTGTAGTCATGGAGCGTCATGTAGTCATAGCGTCACCTTTGCCATTGTCAACGGAGTTTATCGATCTGCATAAGAAGGATGAACAGGTCACGCGCCACTATTCCAACCGGTCTTTACCTGGTGCCCCCAAACGCGAGGATCCCCCAACTCCCGTTCTTTTGAAAGGCTAAAAAAGGCTATTTTTGCAACGAAGCAAACACTTTGAAAGGTTAAACAATTTATTTTCGCGATTTTTACTTACCCCTTCTTAAAAATTTGTTGGAGGTGATCTTTGGTGTCATTTCAAACAATGTTTAAAAATACGATTCATGTCATTTTTAAATTTGGTATAACTAATGTTCCGACGAAACATGAGTTTTAACTGTTTCAAATCAAATACTGTCGTTGTGGTATTTTCTGAAGAATCAGATGATTCCAAAGGTGTTCTGCTAAGGAGTTTGCTAATTTGGTACCCATAGAGCATTTTACTCTTTCCGCTAGCTTCCCTGATGATCTCCATACTATTTATCTTTTTCTATTCCCGTGACGGTTGCAACAGCGGAACGTTCATATTCGAAATTGAAAATAAAAAATTTTCTTCAAAATTCTACGACTCAAGACAGACTGGTAGACAATATCTTGCAGATAGAAAATAAAATCACAAAATTGTTAAACGGAAATTTGAACAAAGTCATTGACTCATTGATTACAACGAAAGTCCACCAAGTCAGATTTTCAGTGATTGTAAAATGTTTGAATGTTAAGTGGTTGCTCACGTAAAATACATATAATATTATATATTATAATATAAAATATAAATAATATAAAAATATAACATTAAACTTTTCATAAAATATCCTTAATTGTTAATGGTTAATTTACCAAAGCTTGTCAATAAATTTTGCTGGGGGACACTCCATGTGACCATAACCCGGAACCCAGGAAGAGATAAGAATTATAAGATTACGTCTCGGAATCAGAAGATTTCGGGTTCGATTCTCTGATGATATTTACGTCGTCGAAAATATAAGAAGCGCTGTAAGTAATGAATTTCTCAGGCAACACTTTTATTTCTGAAAAGAAAGCTTCAGTCAAAGCGTGAGCATCCCACAAAACATTAATAAAATGCTTGAACATTTGAAACAGCTAATCGAGAGGAAACTAGTGTTCTCGTTGACGTAATAATATAAAGCCTAAAGAAAATCTTTTTATAGTATACTCCATATTCAAGGATGTTGAATTACACCTATTTCTATGGACACCAGCAAGCGCTTGGGAGGTGGGGTCATGAATGGCTCATCTAGATCCTAAAAGATGGGGGTTCCTCAATTACCTAGGAATACACCAGGCAACACTCTATTGACTTTCTTTGACATTGGACATCTTAGAACGGGATGTTTCAAATGTTAACCATACCTGAATATATTTCACGATATGAAAACCAAATTGCTCTCCGTGCAGCTGTGGAATTACTAAGACCATTAAACTCAATTTTCTAAATTTTTTCCAATATTTTATTGTGCCGAGCATTACGCTGTTCAGCGAGTTAAAAACATTCTATTAAAAAAACTGTTCAAGAGCATTAATGTTGTACTTTACGTATCTTGTCAAAACTGATGAACTTAAGAAAGTTCATGAACTTAACTATACGAACCACCGTCTAGGCACGACGTTGCTAGAGTCATCTCTGATCATAGGGCAATAACACAAGAGTGTCTCATCGCAGTACGGGCCAAAGTGTCCAAACGGAAATGGCTGAGCACACTCTAACAGCATAGAACATAACTACTATCGATACTTCAGGTTTTTTGCGTTGTTTACATTGAGATCACGTGCGTGCAGTGGCGATTTTTCTTTTCGTTGTTTGCTTCAGCAAGCAACAGTCATCCCAAGTAAGTATTTTTTTTCAAAGAGGGGAAAGAAAAGAAATGTTCTCAGTTTAGCCCCTTCACAAATTGAACTAGAAGTTATAAGGGATTCGTTTATTGATGAGCAAGATGAAGTTTTGTATATTTATACGGGATTCTACCATACATATTGGTGGACGTTATAGAATGAAAATTATTTTCACTTATTTATTACGTACATTAGTTTGTAGCTTTTTGTTAGTGATATTTCCGCTTGGAATTATTCCCATCGTCAACTGAGCGTAACTGAATCTCAGTTCTGCTGACAACCTGTTGGGGGATGGATGTACCCCTTAATCAAATTTTACACATCTGGTATTTAAAAAATTCGACAATCAATTCAAATAGTTCTTTTTGAATTTTTAAATATTAATGGAAAAAAAACTTTCATTGGTATTAGTTACATCTGTCTTCCAGCTTCTTCTTAAATTTCAGTTGAGTACATTTTTTTTGGCAAGATTTTGCTTCATATTTCTCATATGGTAGTGAAACAGGATCCAGAAAAGTTAGTTGGAAGAAACGATTCACAAAAAGAAGAGAAAGAGAAAATTGCGCGTGGACCGTCTATATCGCTGCCTGCAACTTTTAATTTGCTCATCAGGCCCGTTTTCGTATAAAGTAATTTTCCTTAATTCGCCAATTAGCTTTCAAAAAAAAAAAAGAAAAGAGGTCGTTAATTTTGAATTTCCAAACTATATTTTCAATAAATATTTATTCATATAGCATCTAGATTTACAATATTATACATTTGGAGAACAATATTTACTAAAGAAAAAGGTATATGCTCTATTTATTATGCAATTTTATTATAAACAATCAATTACTTTATTTTTTGTTAAACAGTCTATTGCAATTTAATCGTGCGTGGTCAATGTTGTGATGCTAGTTTAGAATCATCTTCAGGGTCCCTGTATTCTTATTTTGTATTTTTTCTAATTACACTACATTATTGTAGATAAATTTATTTTTTCTACAAACATTAAAAAGGAAAAAAGAAAACCCTAGATGTTGTGAAGTTTTAGCCTTTCAGAGTCATAATGCATATTACACTAACATAAAACTAAAATGTATTCCTCTCCGCAAATTTCATTATAAATCTCTACGTTGTTCCTGCTCTATCATTTGACAATCAAATATAAAAGTTTCTTCTATTTGTTAAACGAAATTACGTGTCATTGGCGCCTTCGTCGTTTGTCCGAGAGGAAAATTTCAACGATCTAAATTTCTAATTTTACAGCCAGTAAAAAGTAGAACGCCATTAAAATATTATGCATAAGTAACATAAATATTACAATGAAAAAACATATTTCGTATAATATCCCATATTTGTTGAACACTTTCTGAAAATATGAAATTCTCTGTTGAATTGACGGCAAAATGTTACGTTAATTGCAGAAGATTTCTAGATTTAAAATAACAAGTCCTTAGAGTATGACACTGAATCAGGAATACGGCGACCTACAAGTTACAATAACTTAACATATAAAACTAAATACGACCTTGTTAACTGCCTCGCTCGATTTAAATTTACTGTAAATATTATACTGAATGTCTGACTAATACGTTTATCTTCACAAATGTAACATCCATGTTGCTTCGTAAAAAGTTATATACCCGCAAAGAATGTTTCTAAATGACAATGTTCGTTCCCTGCTCTGGAAATCAATAAATAATACTGAATATCGATACTAACATTATAAATGAGGAGTGAGTTAAGTATGTAGAATATATAAAGTATTTCAATTGTAAAAAAATTCGTCAACGAGGTTTTCATATTATTGATCTCCGATTATTTTTTTAGGTTGCACGATTACTACCAAATTGTTATATCGTGGATAAATATGTCACTAGAAGATGTAATTTATTTGTTCCTTAAGTAGTTTTATATTATTTATAACTCGAGAATTAAACTTTTGTGTTATTAGTTCATATTTCTTCCCCTGTCCCTGATCTTCGTCCTCCTTCCTCATTTCTCTCACCCTCATCTATTTCTACATCCACATCTCTTTCCACCCCCATACACAATTGCAACTTGCGCTCAAGAGTACGATGTGGTGCTCGAAGGTGACAATCGCGTTTCGGTGTAGCGTGCGGGCTAGATCCGGGACTAGAATCTCATATTCCCCTCCACAATCTAACTTCGATTCAATTTTTCAAGAATCAAAAACTCTTTGCAAAAATACAATAATTATATTTCATCATAATGTCCAATCCCTTTCAAACTAATTGACAGACATTGAAATTCTTGTACACAAATAACCATTCGATTTGCTGTCTCACAGAACATTGGCATTCAACTAGCAACATCGATGATACTTATATTTCTAATTATTATTTAGCAAATCGACAAAAAATTTCCACAACATTTTAAAGGAAAACATCCCCACGGACGTACGTGTAACTACGTCCCTAATGATATTTTATCTTCTCAATTGTCAGACTACGAGAACTTCTGCGTGGATAGCGAGTTGGAATATCTGCAGTTAATTTTACCGACATAGATATTGTTTTATGTATTTATAGACTTCCGGAATCAGATCTTGACATATTTTTGGGAAATTTTGAGATTATTTTAAAACGTATTACTCGAAAATCCAAAATATCTATCGTTATATATCCACCGTGTATTCAAAAAGTTCCTGAACTGACGCTCTGACAACAATAGAGTTGGTGCTATCGCTGCGGAATAAATTGTATTACGAAGGAATGACCTTAGGCGATACCGAGACTTAGTTTCATTCACTTTGACAGGTTGTATCCTGTACGCAGCCATTCTTGTAAAGTTTCAGTGTGCTCTTGTCATTGTATCAGTATGAAGCGACGAACAAACATCAAATTTCGTTTTAAATTGGGCAAATTGCCCAAAGAAACTTATGAGATGATTAAGGCTGTGTATGGTGAAGATGTAATGAGTTGTTGGCGAGGATTTGAGTGTTTCTCGAGAGGAGAGTTTCAATGGAAGATGATGAGAGATCAGATCGTCCGCGTTCAAGTCGCAATGATGAAAATGTGGAAAAGGTGCAAGTTATAGTTAGGTTACTCCGCCGAATGACTATAAAAATGATAGCAGATTCATTAAACTTGAGCATGGGATCAGTTATCACGATTATGGCAGATTTCAAAAAAGAAAAATTTGTGCGCGCTTCGTGCTGCATTCGCTCACTGAGGAGCAAAGAGAGCATCGGTTGTTTGCCTGCGAAGAGTTGGTTTTCATGGCCGATCAAAATCTGGTTACAATATTTTGCAGGAAATTTAGATTTTGATCGGCCATGAAAACCAAATTTCCTGCAAAACATTGTCACCAGAGACGAGACTTGGTGTCTAGAGCACTATCCGGAGACAAAACGCCAAAGTGCTGAATGGACGAACTCGGAAAAGAAGCAGCCGATTAAAAAAGTTCGTGCTTCCAAATCAAAGACAACAACAATGTTCATCACCTTATTCGACAGTCGGGTATCATTCACAGAGTTTCTTCTTCAAGGTTCCACTTCCACTGTTACTGGGACATTCTACTGAGACGTTTTGGATCGACGTTTGAAACGAATACGGCGTGTGAGGTCAAAATTGTTGGACAGTAATGAGTGGTGGTTGTTACACGACAATGCACAGGCTCACAAGTCCATTATTTTAAGGGAGTGTTTGACGAAACGACAAGTTTCAAGCATCAACCACACTGCGTACTCACCTGATCTGTACCCAAAAACTATTTTTTTGTTTCCTAAACTCAAATTGAAGTTCAAGGGGTAGCGATTCACTTCAGTAGAGACGATTGAAGCGGCGGTGACAACATAACTGAACAGTATTCCAGTACAGGTGTTTCAGAACGCGATGATGATGCTGAAGATTCGTGCTCGGCGCTGTATCGAATAGGAGGGAGACTATCTAGAACTCTGATAATAAATATAAGTAAATTCATGGTGTTGTTTGATCTGCGTGTGCCAGTCCTGTAACTTTTTGAATACGAATACACTATGTATGTGGTGATTTCAACATAGATTTCCTGGGTGCTTCCGATTACGTAAATTGACCCATAAATCGGTTCAAGAATCTTACCGACTCCTTCAACCTTGTAACTACGACAAACGATCCCACTCGCCTCTCCAGTTCATCTCAAACATTGCTAGATCAGATTATTGTCAACTATGAAATCTCGTATTTCCCTGAAGTGTTGTGTGCTGGATACAGCGATCACCTTACGCAAGAGTTCACCATTAAAGATAAAATGAAACCACATAAAATTATTTACAAATATTCTAGACAGTTTAACGACACAAATTTAGCCACATTTACAAATTATTTGCGTGAAAACTTGGAAAGATTTTTACAATTGCCAAATCACCGATGACAAATTCAATGTATTTATTTCAACATTCCTAAATCATTAGAACTGTACCTATCCAATAAAACGCAAATTAATTAACACAAAGAAATTCAATAGATGGATCACCCAAGGGATAAGAATTTCTTCCAAACACAAACGCCGTTTATATCATCTTTCAAAACTATATAACCAATTACCCGAATTCCATGATTATTTCCGTAAATCTAAGAATATTCTCGGGAAAGTAGTCTATGTAGCTAAAGTTATGGAAAATGACAGGCAGATACCAAAATTGAGCAACCGGACAAAAACCATGTGGAATATTGTTAAAAACTACACGTCACCTGAAAATTGCGAAGAAAACATTTCCCTACTAGGCGATGGCCAAAATGTATCAAATCCACCGGACATTGCAAATTTGATTTATTCTTATTTCTCAGAAATAGGTAAAATACAGAATTCAATATCTCAAAACCAATGTCATCCAAATATATCCATCCACATGCCCCTTTCTAAGTTCACTGTCGAAACTAACGCCAGTAAAATCATAAAAATCATCAGTTCATTAAAAACAAAGTTTCACCAGGCATAGATGATATACCCGAATTTATTGTTCAATTTTCGTCACACGTTATATTAAATCCACTCATAGACATTTTTAATTCTTATTTATCGGAAGGAGTGTTTTGTAACATATTTAAGAGAACTAAAGTGAAACATTTATACAAGAAAGGAAACAAACTAATGTAGGTAATTATCGACCAAATTCTCTACTAACAACTTTTTCAAAAATTCTTGAAAAATTGTTCTATATGCGTCTTCTGGATTTTCTATCAAAAAATAACATTCTCTCTGACGATCAACACGGATTTCGGAAATCTTTTTCCACCACCAGCGCCATATTTTCTTTCTTAAATGATGTTTCCACTTCTCTTGACCATGGAGAAAATCCTCAAGGTGTTTTTCTTGATTTATCTAAAGCATTCTATGTCATTGATAACGAAATTCTCCTTTCAAAATTACAATCTTGCGCATCTATGGACTTGCGCATCTATGGCTGCCTTCCTATTTAAATGATAGATATCAACAGGTCGAAATATCATATACTAAAAATAAAGTACTACAGCATTGCCATTCAGAAACAAAGCCACTAACTCGCGGATTTCCGCAACGTTCAATTCTCGGCCCTATACTCTTTTTGTTGTATGCGAACGACATGTCGTCTTCCACATCAGATTGCAAAATGATTCTTTTTGCCGATGACATTAATTTACTATGTAAACACGCCAATGCTCAAAACGGTTTTTCAAACCTTTCCTTATTTACATGCAAATCGTCTCATTGTAAACACTGACAAAACAGTGTCTATGTCATTTCACAATAGTATCACAAAATCTTTACCCCTGGTTTCTCTTTCGTTAAATGGAACACAATTAAAAAACTGTTACTAATATAAAGTTTTTAGGTCCATGTTCAAGACAATCTCAAATGGAATTGTAATGTTAAGTAAATTGGGTTCGCATTACGAATCTAAGTTAATACTGTTAGTCCGCATATTTCCCGTTGCGTATATTTTGCAAATGTTTACTCCTATTTAAGATACGGCGTCATCTTCTGGGGCAATTGCGGGCAGAGCGTCCAAACTTTCATAATTTAAAAGATAATTCGAATTCGAAAAGAAGTTCGGATAATTTGTAAATCTGACCCCCCGAATCTCTTGTAAACCTTTATTCAAGGAATTAAATATCTTAACACTTGCCTGCATTTATATTTATGAAACGGTCGTGTTTGTTAAGACCGAATTACTGAAGCGCCAGCCTTTCTTTATACGAAACAGTCTCGTTCACGNAATAATATTCATCGCCCTAGAGTGTCAACCACTCTTTGCCAAAAAGGACCTTATCATTCGGGAATCGTTCTATATAATTCCCTGCCCAAGAATATAAAAGATATTATGAAATTGAATATCTCCAAATACGCGTTTAAAAGCTACATTCTGCACTAGTGCTTCTACACTCTAAAAGAATTTATTGATTTTAATAAAAATAAAAACCATATTATACTTATCACACCATTGTTGTAGTACTTTCAAAATACCTGACAACAATTTGAAAACTATTTTCCTGTATGCTAGTATTATGTCTTATTATTTTTATAAATTTAGTTGTATATATACTCAACCCTGGAACGGTTGTGTACTTTAATTCTGTAGCCCCATCCTGGCCCGGGTTTTTCTCCGGTTTATGATCAAAATGCAGTACTTGTACAGAGTCCATTGAATAGCACTATGAGAAATTCTTCACTAAAAACCTTCGGTCAACAGTAAAATGATCGTTCAAATTTCACCTTAAAAATTGCCGTCCATCGAATAGTAAAATCAATAAATAGACGTGGATCTGCGCCGAAGCAGGGAATCGAGTTCGTTCGCTACGCAGGTTGCAAAAAGAAACTCCACCCGCCGAGGTACAAGACCCCTCAGCGCGGGCACTCAGTTGTCGTTAAAAATACGTTCCGCTAATATTAAAAGCTAGAAATTAATCTTATTTCTTGATTTATTCCTAAAAGTCCGACTCCATGGACGAGTTGAGTAAGAATTGCTGCATAAATGGTCCCATTAAAAAACGTAGGATATTGCTTCAAATAGAATAATTTTTTTTGTATATTCTAGGGAAAGTGCGTTAAATTAAGTACATTTCAAATTGTAAGTGCACGTCTTGAAAATTTTTCCCTTAAAATTGTTCAATGTCGATTGATCTGAAGTAACTGAAAACAATATCACGACAGTCAAAATTGAAGAAGTAATCCGCTTGAAAAATATGAACCTCTGGCTAGTAGACTCAGTACACTACTATAGACTCAGCGCTCTTCTTACAGTAAACAACATATAATGGTGTTTATAAGTATATTCCAGCAAAATTTTCATACTAAAATCAATATCTATGAGCTCCATTGTTAATATTTGGGGGGGGGGGAATTACCCACGGTTCCTAAGTCAAATAAGTTAAAAAATAATTAATCATACTTTATGTACAAAAACCACAATTGAACAGAATTGCTTCTTAATGGACATCACCTTGAGCCCAGCGAAATGTGAGTGGACAGCATCCCACGTTGAGGTGCTTGCCCCTCCGAAAGTGAAAAATGAACAATAATAATAATAATAATAAATGAGAAAGCTGAAGTGACCATTGTAAATTTATTAGCAGAAGAAAAATGTAACGAAAGGAAACGGAAGAACGTTTGGTACTCTATATTCTCTCGCAATAGCCAAGGATGAAAAAAAAGATAAAGGATGGACTCTTTCTTCTCCGTTTCCCTTCAGAAGGAACACTAAAGAGAAATACTACAAAGCCACTTGAAATTCTATTGCGCACGTGGCATTTCGCTGGCTATTCAAGACGAAAACACTTCGTAAAGAAGCCCGCAAAGGGGTTTTCGCGGTTGCAGGAGGACGAATGCTGATTTCGAAGCAACAAGGTTTCACTTAAGCCCTCTCTCCAATCAGAGGCAGAACGAGAGTGTCGCAACAAGTTCCTTCATGCAACATTTATTTATTCTGATTAATCTTTTGAAAAATAACTTAAATTTATCGAATAACGGGGATACAGATACGTCAATTTAGACATTAGACGTTTTCATCGAAACACTCTTCAGTTATTAACGACATTTATATTTTGAAATCATTATAACCAATCATCATAATTTATATCGTGCAAAAGATTCTTCAAATACTTTTTACAACAATAAATATTTCAAATAGCGCACTATTGCTGGCAAGGAAAGAGCAAAACTTTTCAGAGGGAGAAAAACAAAACATTGCATCAGTCAATTTCTTGCTTTGAAGTTATGCATTCACACCTCTGACGGAAGTTCTGAGAAATGGCATGTATGTATGTATGTATGTATGTATGTATGTATGTATGTATGTATGTATGTATGTATGTATGTATGTATGTATGTATGTATGTATGTATGTATGTATGTATGTATGTATGTATGTATGTATGTATCTCGTTTCGGCCAGCTAAGGACCACGAATGACGAGTGCCAGTAAGGTTCAGTTTTTGTACGAGATACATAGTGAATTTTACCGAGATCGGATGAACAGCGTCTAGATAGGATTCAGATAGCTGTATCCGAGAATTACAACTGCAGTTGTTAGACGCAGAGGGAGAAATGGCATGCTCTATTTAATTTTTATAAATATTTTAAATATATTTCACTCAACTTTACAAGAGTACAAAAGTATTCGTGCCTCCATTTTTATAAAGAAATAAATGTAGATAACATTATTTCCGGATCTGCGCTAGATCAATTATTCGATCAGATTTTCTGCTTCTTTTTGAGGAAACAGTTCTCTCTATCTGGATTTGACGACATTTTATTCCCTCACCACAATCTGTCTTCATTCATTCTTCATCAACTGAAACGTTAGTCCATTTACCGATGTATTTATAACAAAACATTCTGAACTCCGAGCGTGATCTCCACTACTGATAAGGCCAACACCTGACCCAGGTGTGGACGCAACAGGCTGCGGCAAGTTGGTGACGTCACCCATTACTTGGCGGGAATTCCTAATAACGTAAATTATTATTTAGTGTTAAAACTCTTCTGAAATATGCATTAAAATAAAATTTACGTTCCTTTCTTTCAAACCCATTTATAGAATCATTCCAATTATTATATAAATCAACAATTAGCTCCTCTCTCATTACATATTACCGACGGAGATTACCTTGGAATGGGGAAAAGGGCATAGTTATTATAGTGGATGTAATGAGAGAGAAGCAAAAGCAAGCTTTTATACAGGTTCTGTGGGCTCTGGTCTATTGAAATGACATGTCTCGAATTTAGAGTTATTTTAATAGGTACGATTTATATAAAATATTTTCCAAATACTCTAGAGTTTATAATAATACGTCGAGAAAAAACTTTTATGTGTCTTATTAAATATAAATTTGTTGGTATTCTGTGAATATTACAACATGTACCGATTTACTTTTATTCTTATCTGAAGAGCGTCTTCAAATGTTTAAACTGCCTCTGCGGAAGGGCCCTTGATCAGAAGTGATGGGATAGTCCCTTGCTTGCTTCCGCAGGATAAATTAGTTTAGTATCCTCCACGTGGTCATATGCAGTTTATAGAAACAATAAATTTATTTTTTTATTTCAACACTAATTTTATAGGTAATGCGCGGAGTATGCAACTCGTTGGAGAGTCACAATTTTATTACTTCTATGAAATCATTGGACGAGATACAGGTCATTTGGCCCGTTCTTCTACGTCACCGTAACTTGGGTGAGGGAATCGAGTTGTTGGATTATATTGAGTTACCAGGCACCTTATTGTAACGAATCGACATTTGTCTGGAGTAGATGAGGGCTGAAAGCCACACCTAGGCCGAGCAGGGTTTGATTTCGCGCTCTTCCCCTCAGCAGTATGATTTTAGCGTAAACGCTACCGCTAGACTACCGCTAACAGAACAATGATTTTCCAGTGAATGCATGAAATAACTAGTCTCTCTACTGAGTTATGCAATTCTCCAAACATTCCTTTATCAAACTAAACATTCAAAAGTCCTTTTAAAAAATTATTTTATTTTGGGACACTTGGCTATGTTTTCGGAAGAAAGGAACCACTTTTCGAAGACTAAATTCGTGATTTAGTGAGCCCGTATTGGAAGATGTGAAGAGCTCGTATGCAGAAAGGCGAGTTCATGACGTGTGAATGAGATTTAAGTCTGAAATATGGCGTATTGTGTAACAGAAAATACATAATTTGAATAAATTATCTTCGATTTGTTAAATTATGCTTAGGGATAGCGCGAAAACTGACACCAGAAATGGCCGAAATTTGGAAAAAGCAATGTCACTCATATAGTCGTATACGAGACGCATTGGCTTGTAGGGGATCAGATTATTGGTATTGACAGTAGTGGGAAGATTATGAGAAAGATTCCTCTGGAAGTTGCTTACGTAACACGAGATGCAGCGAGTACATATTCAACCTGGATAAGAGACATTTTTTTCATTTATTTTGACTGACTTTACAGTCTCCCTGTGTATCTTAGCAATACAGGGATCAATTCATCTTTTTGTTCTAAATTGTGTCCTAAGCACTAGTTTTCTGTCAATGGTCGGTCACTGATGGTGAATTCGAATGCTTGTAAAGTGAACAGTCAGGAGTTCGGCGTCTGTGGTTACGCGTCCCTGGCTGGTGCACTTCTTTCGCTGAAGTCAACTTCTGGCATGGATCCGCTGTTGGAGTGTCTCTTCTAAGGATACTCAATTATATTGGGTTATGCGCGTGTTTACGCTTCTGGTTTTGGCGGGTCTCGTACATCTGAATCGCAGTGATGTCGGGGAAACAATATCCTGTCATTCGACGTAACCTCACTCGTGACACCAGTTGTCATGTTAGCCAATTGAAAGTGATGCCCATGCCTGATTTCCACTCCTATTTCTGCATTGTACCCCACACCTGACTCCAGTTGTCGTGTGTTGGCACTTAGAGCAGATTGGAGCGACTCAAAAATGTTACAAATATTTAGAAAACGGGATAATGTTACCCTATACTGATCTTAAATGCCTGTGACGGGAAAGAGGGAGTATCTAAAGAATACCACCCAAGCCATATCGAATATGGTTTACTCCACAAGCAATTTACCCGCAATTTCCAGAGTTGACAGTTCGAGTGGCAGTCAAAAGGACGCCATGAGAGGACAGTCGTGGTGAGCAGAGGACAGCAATTGACTTGAGATTTAAGAAGCTACGATTACAGGAGGAGAGGAAGGGTTGGCAACGTGGCCAAAGAATGGCCAGAGAATTACGAGAAAGATGTAGGACGAGATGGCGTACCTACACCTCATGAGACCCGGAGCGGGAGTATCCTTGGAAGTTCCTGCACTCAAAGTTTTTGAAGGCCCCCATACACAAAAGTGTTTGTGTGCCTACTAATACATATAATATATGCTAAACCTCCGAAGCATCAGAATACGTCGAGTGGATGACGCGTGTCATCCAACACTCATTGCAGCAGAATACCTAGAAAACCGAGTGGGATACTACTAATTCATGTGATGCAATAGATGTCTATATTTACTAATCTAAACACACTAATGTTTCCATAAAGAAATTCAGAAAAATATATTACTTCTTAGGGATGACTATTGTCATTCGCGCTACCATTGTAAGGTTAAATACAACTAAAGAACCTAAATATATTTTCTAGTGGCAGTATACAATGGCGTCACAAACCTAATATCTTAATAGTATAATTAATTTTTTTAATGAATTTTATACAACACACCAATATGTTATAAGTTCAATGCAAATAGTTTTCCAATTAAAGAAGTTTTGAAAAAATCACATCTTTCAATGAATCATTTTTTCATGAAGTAACCCCATGTAGGTAAATTGTTTGCCTATTTTTAAACTCCCATGGAAAACATTTTTTCATTTATGCTTGACAGTGGAGTGAGAGAGTAAGAACAATATAATTTAAACAGGTCATTTAACATTTACCTCAATGAAGAGTCAATAGTCAGGAGCAGAAATCGAAAATAAAAATTTTAAATGTTTTCAAAATCACTGCATATAAATTAATTTACACGTTTATTACTTCAACTCGCACAGAACTGAAACGTCTACAATCACATTCAGTCTCTACACTGTACCACTTTTAATCTGAATTCACTGCCTCAAAGAAACTTATGCCCCCGTCGAATGCCTCGATTTATCGATAAATTTCTATTCTTTCAAAGACCATGTTGCCAGTGCCACTTTTCCTTAAATATAGAAAAAAATATTAATCCACTTTCTGCACCTACAGCCGTATCTACCACCCGGGTTCCCGCTGAGGGCAAGCTCATGGCCAGAAAGATGGAAAACCGATTGGCACTAATATATTACAGAGTAAATAATGTAAGTGATTATAGTGTAAATGATTGGTGTTATTATTGTTCAGCTTGCTCACCGCATTGATTTTTGAATGGGTATTAGTTCGTGCGTTAGAGCTTGTCCTTACCCTTTATCATTTGAACCTCTGCTGCAGATAAGTGATTAACATAACTATATATCGGCAGTGTAGAGTATTCAACTCTTTTTTCTCAATTTGTGTATTCGTAATTTCTTTTCTGCAATTATATTGTTCTCACTGTAATTTTTTGTTATAATTCTGTGGAAGGTGCATTCCCTTTTCTAGATAAATATTTGATATCGAGAGAAAACACATAATCTCTTAAATAGTGGTAAACCACACCGTAAGGTAACATATCAATGATGTTCTATTTAATGTCCCGTCTTCCATTTTCATACAATATTACATAACCAATTCTTTACCTTGCGGTGTGATTAATTGCTATTAAAGAGATTATGTATGTTTGTGAACATCCAAACATGGAATATATCTATCCATAACAAAGTGTTCTCTATGGAAGTCATCTCAAACGAGGGCTGTGGCTCGAATGAGATATCCTCTGAGGTGTGCGAGTTATCGCAAGTTGAACGTCCATGGTAAAGGGGTGACGCAGTTAGTTGCATCTCAGCGCCCTAAGCTGAAGATTCCGAAAAACCTGTCCCGTCTCAAAACTTTCAATCCTCTCTAGCGTCAAACTATACGCAAGTGCAAACGAGGGTAGACACCGGGATATTACGGTTACAAACGTTTTACTACTTTACTCGCTGGTAGGTAGATAAGTTCCACCTTCACGTGGTAGGAACAGAAAGTTCCCTAGGGCACCTCAGGAGAGACTAAATGGAATAGACAAGAAAAGGTAATAGAAGAAAAAGAGCGTCAAAAGAAACGATGAGCCAATTTAATCTTAAAAATGATTACGTAAATTAGAAAAAAACATTAATGATGAACGAGAAATATAATTAGGAAGATAAGAAAGAAACAAGAAGACAACGTGGAGTAAGAAGCAAACATGAAAAGATAAACCAAAACATAGTAATGTAAAGATAAGTATAATCAACAAATAACTATGATATAATGAGATTTACATCAGATGTACGACGATGCTAGAATATCAAGATAAAAAGGAGGTGATCCCATAACCCCGGTATTTACCTAATGGTCGCGGCACGAGGATAACGAAACTAAAATGTAAAAATAAATAAATAAAATAATAATAATATGTTGCTTGAACATTGGTGCGGAACGATTGTTCGGGAAGTTCCATAAAAGCTGCCCACAGGGTAGCATTGTGAGCTCCCTGGTGTGGTGTATTGTACTAGATAAAGTTCTGCAAGCTCTAAGGAATACGACTTTATAGCGTATGCTAACGACCTAGTTCTAGTAGTACCGGCAAATAGTCGAAAGGAGTTAAAGATGAAGGGGGTAGATGTTCTGCAACACGTGATAGAGATCAGTGAAGGGGTCCAATTATGAGTGTCTCTGGAGAATACGGAGAGAATAGTCGCCGGAGTCGCACAGAAAGGTACGTGCCGGCGCGACCCAATTATACGAGTGAGGAACCAGCGTTTACAAATAAAACAACATGTGAAGTATCTGGGCTTAGTGTTTGATGAGAAAATGACATTTACGAAACACGTAGAGGAAACAGGGAAGAGGATACAGAAGATCGTCTATGGTCTACACAGAGTAGGAATGAATAGATACATGTTACCAATCAAGAAGTTACGAACTTTGTACCTCGGGGCACTGAAGCCAATCTTAACATTCGGCTGTGTTGTGTGGCACGATCGAGAAAAAAAGGTTTTACGAGCGGAAGTTATCGTGCTATCAACGCAGTTCTCTCAAACTGTGGTAAGGGGGCTACAGGAGTATCGACACAAGGCATTTTAGTCATACTTGGACTTTTACTGATCGAGCTCTATATAGATCGTACCGTGCTACGTTATAAAGTGCGCCCTTAATAGCGTGTAACCATAGACACTCGGGAGATTTCTTCAACCATGCCTGGTTGGAAAAGAAAGGTAGATCGTGTCCTATGGGATTGCTGGCAGATACGGTGGCGCAAAAGTAAGGAAAGAACAGACTTACGCCGTTTCCTGCCCAATGTTAATTTTGCAGTTGCCAATAAGCGTTGGTGCAGCCCACAAAGAGCAACAATAGAAATGCTGACTGGATATATGAACATTAACACATATGTAAAACGTCGAGGAATAGCTCGGGATGATATCTGCCCATGTGGAGCGGCAAAAGAGACAATTACCTATGTTTTATTTGATTGCGACATTACTGACAATGAACGCGCGACTCGTGTATGGGTCTGAGGAAGCGAGGTGACTACCATTGGAGGACATTATCGGAATTGATTAACGGGAAGGAATTGTTTCAAGATTTTGAGACTTATGTGACAAGTGTATTGTTAATTCGCCAACATGCTAGGTAGTAGTACCGTTCCTGCCTCCACATGACCAGGGGCGGTAACCTCCCTAGCATGGACTAGGGAGAGCTAAAGGAGCGGCTGCAGGTCGGCAAATAGACCTAGAAAAGAAATGTATCTGAAAATGCGACACACAAAATAGGAGATAATAAAGATTGATTAGACAGTGTCTAATACAACATGAGAGAGATGATGATAACGTGTCCTGAACCCCGTTAATGGTTAATAAGCCTCGGGACAGGGAATTCACAGACAATGAAAAAAATGTTGCTACGGAAGTGATCGGTCGTACTTATAAGAGCTCCGCAGCACGGTGTTAAAAAGTGCATAAATTGGCCATTTCAACATATGTGGTATCACAGGATAAAGGACCAATACCTGTGCAAGTGTTCGAAAATTTGATCAAATTAGGCCGTGTAGGCCAAATATATAAGTGACAACAATTTCTATGGAATATGGTGTATGTAGTTACGAAACATTGGGCGTATGGAAACACCAAGAAAAGTCTCACGACACACAAATTTGAAATAAGCAAACATTACAGACTGTCCAAAATATAAACGGTTACAGAGAATCATAAAAGAGCAAACATAATATTGCTTATATTTTTTCAACAAAATGTGCAGCGGAACAAAACACCATTGCAGGAAATGGGAGAGTACATCTTGAAGAATAATATTGATGTGACATGCTGTCAATACCATTATAGATAGGTGTATGGCCAGAACACATGCCGAAAAGAATGTGCCACATTATATCTGAAGATTCTTGGGCGTTAACAGTAATAGGCAATGGTACTATACATGTAATGGTATTTGATCCATTAATGGGAGAAAATCATCAAGTGATATTGTGTAACAAAGGGGAGTCAATTTGATAATAGATAATATATATTGTAAATTTAAAGAAGATGTGTGTAGAGTTTTGGAGAAAATAAAGAAAGTATTGCAAACTCACCGAGAAAAGAATATAATAATATGCCTTGACAGAAATGCACGCTTGAAAACATGGGGGGATAAAAGGACAAATAAGCGAGGTAAATGTATCGAATAATTCATATTTTTAAATAAATTAGAAGTGCATAATATACGTTTGGGTAATATGCTTTTATGGGGGCATGTGGAATACTATTAATAGATTTAACAATATCAATCAGACTAAAACACGAAAAAATGCAAAATTGGCGAATGTCACAGGGGTTACAAAGTGACCATGCAGGAAGTTGTTTTGAGTATCATTCATTTGAGAGCATGCAAATGCCAAAGGTAGATATGTGGATAGTTAGATGGAATGCAAAAAAAGAAAAAGAAAAAGAAAGGAAAGACAAAAATATAATTCGACAGATAGAGAGAGAAGAGAAAATTGAGGAGAAAATGGATATGCTACAATTAGAGTTATAAACGTTGCAAGAAAAACATGCACTGAACAGACAAGGATATAGAACAACGATGGTGGACTAAAGATTTAAGTAGGCTAAAGCGAGAAAATTATATTTAAGACGGAAAATGATAAAGATGAAGAAGAAAGATCAAATAAACACGACAGAAGAACAGAAGTATAAAGATAAAAGACGAGAATTCAAAATAGCAGTTGCAAATACGAAAAGCTGGGGAAAATTTTTAGAAGAAATAAATGCTAGAATGTGCTGGAATTTATTGTATCAGATTGCAGCAGGGAAGATAAAAGAAAAGGAGTAATGACACAGCTTTGTAAGAGAAATGGGAGAAGAGTCATGGTGGGAAATGAGTACCCGATTATTAGAAGAAATTTATCCAAAAGAAGAGGAGCTAAAAGAAGAATGGACGAGACAAGAACAACGAGCATGTGAACATGAAAAATGGACTATGATAGAGTTGACGGAAATAGCCAATGGATTGAAAAAGAAAAAGCACCAGGTTTTGATGGAGTGCGTCATGAATTCGTTTAAGCGGTATTTGAAGAGAGAAAAGGGAAAATGTTAGAACTGTTCAATAAATGTATAGAACAAACTTTGGTGCCACCACAATAGAAAACAGCACAAGCTAAATTCTACAAAAAGGGAGGGAAAAAAGACACGAAAAATCCACGATCCTATGGGCCCAAAACATTACTGCCTACATTTGGGAAAATATGCGGTAAATGGGTAGGGCTAAAAAAAGAACAATTTGGAAACAACTAAACAGATTAATTCAAGACAGTTTTGTTGCAGGACAGAAAATAGTATTAAAGGTGCTATACTTCTTAGCTTCTAAATGATATAACTATGCGGGAAAGGAAATAATGTATATGCATATTTTTAGACACTGAAGAGGACTTTGATTCAGGAAACTGTAACATATTATTGGAAGAATATAAAAAAATGAATTTACCAAATTATCTGTTCAAAATTTTAGTATCATATTTTCAAGAGAGAGTAATATATTTCGAAATCGGAGGACAAAATAAAATTAGAGGAATGACAAAGGGATGCCCACAAGGATCTTGAACGAGACCCATTCATTGGGTTGTAATGATGGATAAAATGTTAAATAAAATGGGCAGAAAACAATATAAATATGTAGTGCCTGGATAATTTAGTTTTTATATTAGAAGGATGCAGTAGACGTAGTATTGAAGAGAAGACCCAAAAGGCATTACAATATGTGGGTATGATACGTATTGAAACAAATTTGTATATTTCAGAAGCAAAATCGAAAATCTTATGGTTCGGGACAAAACGCAATAAAAGACGGGACCCAATTCTGAGTAAACGGATGAATCATTATAATTCGCATTTCGTATTTACGGTAGAATTTACTTGTTGTCGATGCACGTGCTCCAATTTGTTTTACTTTAAAACAAAGGGTACTTCACGTGAAGGTCAAAATACTCTTTTCAATGTTTCTCAAAAACGGCTCCAACGATTTTGCTTAAATTTTCTGTACGTAAAGTACAATTAGTATGCATTACATCAGCATTAGCGGTATTTCGCTTGAAAGTTTGGTATAGACGCAGTAAAATTATTTCTATCTGCTACTTACTCATTAGGTTACAGTTTCAAGAAGATTGAACAATATTTAGCAGAGTAAATGGACCATGCAGAGTAGAATACTCTATTCGTAAACTAAAATGAAAGATATGATAATGATAAATGCATAGGACAGCAAACGCACTGCAGACACGAAAATACATCAATTTCTGTCTACAACGAAATTACATTTACATAACACTTTTACGATATTTATAAGACTAATATGTCGCTATATGTTTTGAAATAATATTCTGAATATTTATTTTACTTTCAAACAAGTAAAAGACAGTAATAAGTTTATCTTTCGACTTTGAGCATGAATGGAGCACTGGAAGGCGATCAAATTATAGAGGACCACACGCCAGAATTGACTCTTTCACAATATAATGTTTTCTCATTCTATGCTGCAGACGAAGAAACGTATATGAGAAAGTTTGTGTAATGGTTTTGCGCCACTAGCTTTATTTGTTCATATTTTTACTTTTTCATATTTGTAGTATACAGAAAGTTTCGTAATTACAAAAAATTCGAAAGCGAGATTTCAACGGAAATATCTGTTTTGGTTATTCCTGATTCAGAAAAAGTTGTTTTTGTCATAACGTCCGTCCATCTGTCCGTCCGATCGTACGTCCGTCTCTCAGTCTGTGCGCAGCGATTCTGAGTAAATGGATGAGTCAATTTAATTCGCATTTCGTATTTACGATAGAATGTACTTGTCGATGCACATGTTCTGTTTTTGTTTTTTTTACTTTAAAACAAAAGGTACTTCACATGAAGGTTAAAGTACTCTTTCGAATATTTCTGAAAAACGGCTCCAACGATTTTGCTTCAATTTTCTGTACATAAGGCACAATTAGTAAGCAATTAGTATGCACTCTATGCTGCGGATGGAAAAACGTAAATGAGAAAGAATGTGCAATGGTTTTGCACCACTAGTTTATATGTAGGTATTATTGTTATTCATACGTTCATAAATCTATAACTATGTATGTATAGTTATTTATATACGTATGGTCGTTATGTACTAAGTAGAGGGGTGGAGGGTAGGTTAACATGAATCCAGTGAAATTTAAAAATTTTGAATTCGAAACCTCCCTCAAGTGTTTTTGAAATCAGTGCCAAAGGTACACATCCAAAGAACGTTCTAGAGAGCTTGTGTTCGAATTATCGTGAGGTCTGGGAGACCTATCACAACTGTTCCGTTTCCGAGGAATAGTTGAGGAAAGGATTCAGGGTCAAACTCCCATGACACTCACCTGACAAACATACAACTATACAGCAGAAAGGCACGTACATTGAGCAAACAGCACAAAACAATAGGAAACAAGCATTATTGTGCTGCATTTCTTATGGTCGGTTAATCTAGTTATATTCTGGACACATAACATGAGAAACCAAAGATAAATTCTGTTATAGGAAAACTTGAATCTTCCGCTGATATTTGGAAAGCTCCACACCATTATCTCGCATTGAATCATTTCCGACATATTTATTGCGTGTTTCCCGTCCGTCGACACAATCACTTACCCAGGCGGGAAGAGCAGTGGGTGACTTCAAAAAGAGTGAGAAAGGAAGAGATCTTCGTCGTGAATTTAGTTCGTGTTTTTAGTTGAAACATTGTGTTATACGTGTATGACCATTTAAAAGAGTTACAGCCTCAGCAAAAATGGACTTACTATTTTTAAAATATTTGCTTCATTATTTCCAAAATTTCACATGAGAGCCGCCAGGGAAACACTTTCTTCCCCTTCCTCTTCCAAAAATTTCAAAAATATTCAGAATATTACTTCTCTCTGGTAAAGTGAGTACCGACACGACGGAAAGAGGACAGTTTTCGCTCATTTTCGTCGTAACACTTGCTTGGAATCCCTATCTCACGGTCATGGAGCATTTTCCTGGAGGTGTGTCAGGCTGCGTTCCGCGGAGTAAATCGAGATGTTGTTGCTCTGTGCTACATCTCAACACGTACAGCATCATCCACTCACCTTGCAACTCCTCCACTCGTCATAGTACTAGTAGATGAGAGTACGAAAAGGGAACTTTAGGATCATGAGCCATGGAGAGAAGATTTTATTTCGAGAATAATAAATACTTTTTAGCTTTTCTTCTTTACTTATTGTTCAAAATAAATTATCAAATTTCAATCTAATAATTGTTCCTTTGCATTTTCAATTTATAAGGTCACTAAGGTAAATAATAAACAGACGAGTAAAGAGAAAATAATTAATTGATAATAATTTGGAATTAATTTAAAGGCAACAAAGGAAAATTAAAGTCGACATTGTCCCTACCCTATAAAATATTAAAATAAAAACATATTTTAACCTCGAATGTCTATGGGTAAGGAAGAGTGCTGTTGACCACCTTTCTCTTCCTGGGTACCAAAACATGATCTTTGAGTAGGTAACGAAATGCATGCACAATCAGTACCTAGCGTGGCGACGGCGTGGGTGTCGGGCCTCATTGTGTAAGGGGCTTTCGAAGTAATTTTGAAATTAAATATACTCTTGTGTTATTATAGCAATAAAATAAATAATAGTTGCGCTTCTTCTTAAACGTAACTCCAAATTCAGTTTCAATTCATTTTACGTTACCTAAAACTGCATGCAAATATATTTGTCGATGGATTTAATAACAGGGCCTCCAAAGAGACTTCTGCCCCAAGTCTCATAAGGTGTCGCTATTGTTCAGTGTTGCTCCTCAACAACGGTGAATTACAATATCAAGGTTTATTTAACACAGGATAATTCAGAGAGATCGTTCACCTCAAATACCGTTAAGGAATAAAGATTTCGAAGTGCAGTTTTCATTAAGATAAGTCGTGACATGAGATTAATAATTTGACGTATTCAAATCATTTGTATCTTTTCTCTGTAAAGATACATATTTTCCATTGCTTTGTTGGTGGAACAGTATATTTTTCAGCGCTTTTTTATATCCCGAGTAAAAACAAATACATAGATGTGACAATTATTGCATTTGAACGAATAACAACAGAGTAACAGCATCGTTTAATATTTAAACCATCCTGAATATAAAACATGGCAAAGAGGTTACATCGTGGAGGGGCGAGGTCTTCCTTGAAAATGAGTTTATTGCGTTTATCGTTATCGCCAAATGTTTGAATATTCGCGGACCTGTTACGCCACTGTTGTTCAATCAAATTCAATAAATGTTATATCTCTGTATTTTTTTATTTTCTTGGAATTTTAAAGTAGCCCTGAAAACATACAGAAATCTAAAACAAGCACAATAATGGTGAAATCATAATATATAGTTGTAGCAAATAAGGCTCGCCAAGTGATATTTCGCAATTAAATTAAGTCTCGGCAACACTTTCATTGTTGTGTACGTATTTTGATATCACAATTCTGAATCTTTGTGCATAATGCATTAAAATAAAAGATATTAGTGATATAAAATTAGTTTTGAAAGACATGCAATGTGGTAAATAAACTCAACATATTGATGTATCCTCACTAAACACAATAAATATGTATTATTATCCATTTTACTCGCATGAGTTAAATTATTATGAATGAACTTGAATTGATTTTATTTGAAGGAGGAGGGTCATTTAGAAATCGAAATTTACGGGCCGCCTGACCTATGCGTGACCAGGGTTGGCTATATTCTTATTCTTATGAATAAAAGATGATAAATTGAAAATATCATTCGTTATACTTCGTAGAAAAAATAACGAATAAAAATTTTATTCGACAAACTTTAAATGACAAATAAAAAGTTATTCTTTTATCCGTCCAAATTTGAATAACGAAAAACAAGTTATACTCTCATTCGACGTACATAAATGACAAATAAAAAGTTATTCTTTTATTCGAGAAACTTTGAGTGACGGAAAAAATATTCCTTTATTCGTTTAAATTTAAATGACGAGTAACAGGGTATTTGACATACACAAATGACGAATAAAACGTCATTTGTTTCTTCGACAAACTTTAAATGACGAATAACAAGTTATTTTTATATTAGTACAAATTTGAATGATGAATAACAAGATATTCTTTCATTGACGTAAATAAATGACGAATAAAATGCTATTCTTTTATTCGAGAAATACTGATTGACGAATAACAAGTTTTTTTTATTTGACCCATAAACAAATTATGATTTATTCTTTCCTTCTAAAAAATAAAAATATAATTAAAATTACACTTTTTTTTCTTGGTAGAATAAATGACAAATACGGTTATGCCTTTTTTTGTTATAACGAATAGCTAAGTCGACTGTAAATTGTGGTTCTACTGCTCATAATAAGAATTTAATTATTATCTTAAATATTCACATACAAAATTAATCAATAATTATATTGTGCAGTAAATGTTGATACTCTTAAGTTTAAGAGAGGATTTATCTTAAAATAAAGTATCACAAAATAGTTTATTGAATATTTTATGACATGAAAATTTTTTTAATGTACGTCTTAATTCTAATGTAATACAGTTCCTTCAGATTTTCACTAACGAATACTGAATGAAAAAGTACGAACATTTCGTAATAAAATTTGAATGATTGGAGTCAACATCTTAACTTCATATCATTTATCGTGGCACATTAAAGTAGGAACTTAATGAAGTTGTTTAAGTGATATAAAATATTTACAAACAATTCAGCATGTATTAATGTACGTTCTACTTTTTAACCATCAAACCCTTATAAAGAACACCATTTTAAAGTTAACTTTAGTATTTTAGTAACACATAATACTCACAATGCACATAAGCACGTAGCAAGTATTACCACAATATATCTATGAACCACTGTTCACGTAAAAATGTACATGTTGCCAGCGAGAAAGATGTCGAATCTCACTCGCTGCCTCAACGCAACTCTGCGGCAAATAGTGGCAATGCCAGAGCAAGCCCCATGTACCATTACTCACTTCCTCTTTACAAGCCACAATCGGAACTCAAAATATTACAACTGTAACCAATCTTAGATACATGATAACACTACACTTTAATCTTAATCATTAGATCAAGATGCGATGCCTTGGCCAGTTATTTCATTGGTTTTTATATTTCTGGGTTCCATTTTATGTCATCAGCTTCGCTCGACACAGCGCGTTTGGTACACACCACGCCTTCAGATTCTTTGTAAGAAACACTCTGCTGATATCTTATTTAAACACATAAATACACAAAAGAAGTTTTGAAAGAAAGTATTACTAATTAACAAAAATTAAAATCAGCAAAGGTATGCAAAAGAGCGTAATCGAATATGATGAGTGAAAAGTCTCGTAATGTCTACCAGGATAGAAACGGGACAATAAAAATAGACTCTCTAAATATAAATAAATACATTCCAACGACACAATATAATTTATATTATTACTTTTATTAATATCCACATATTGCTTGAAAAACATTAACAGTGTAACAGTGTTCTGTTCATAACAAGTTATTACTTGCAATACAAAAAATATAGCCTTTTGTGTTATCAGTTGTAACAAGAATAAAAATACCAAAATAATATAATATCTCGTAATGTTTTATTTATTGCCAAGAATCCTCCTCTTCCGCCTGACCGTGATAAGGGTGAGAAATTGGGATTATCAGGTGGTGGGATACTTGACTCCAAATCATTAATTATCTCGAGTGTGTGAGAGAAACATCCGATCGAGCAGAGTTTTAACCCATGTTCTAGATTTCGGTGGTATTGTGGGAGATATGACGCTACCACTAGACCACTGATGTCAGTAATGTTACTTTTTTATATACGTAGTATATAAAAACAATTACGATTTAAAAATAGAAAGCGAGATTTAGACGGAAATATCTGTTTTGATGATCCCTGATTCTGAAAAAGTGGTTTTTGGCATAACGTCCGTCCGTCTATCCGTCTGTACGCAGAGATTTTGAGTAAATGAATGAATCAATTTAATTCGCATTTCGTATTTACGGTAGAATTTACTTGTTGTCAATGTTCGAAAAATTACTTCAAGTTCTTGTACTTGAAAAAATCACGAGTACTTTACATGAAGGTCAAAGTACTCTTTTGAATGTTTCTCAAAAACGGCTCCAACGTATTTCGCTTGAAAGTTTGGTATAGACGCAGTAAAATAATTTCTGTCTGCTACACATACACATTATTTTACTGTTTCAAGAAGCTTGAATACTATTTTGCAGTGTAAATGAACCAAGCAGACGTAGAATACACTTTTGGGAAACTGAAATGAAAGGATAAAATACATAGAAGGACGGCAAACGCATTGCAGATAGGAAAATACATCATTTCTGTCTACAACGAAATTACATTTACATAACACTTTTATGATATTTCTAAGACTGATATGTCGCTAAATGTTTTGAAATAATATTCTGAATATTTATTTTACTTTCAAATAAAACACAGTAATAACTTTCTCTAGCGACTTTGAGCATGAATAGAGCACCGGAAGACGACCAAAATATGGAGGAATGACGCCAGAAATGACCTTTTCACCACAGATTTTTTTCTCACTATGCTGCAGACGGAAAAACGTATATGAGAATATGTGCGATGGTTTTGCACCTCAGTACAAAAGTGAAATAATAAAAGAAAAAAACACTGATGTCCTTAATGTTCATATGTTGAACGGTCGTGACCATTGCAAGAACAAATGACAAATTTTGACTGCTGAATTTATGGACTTCATACATAAGAATGAAATATAATACCATACAAATCACCTCGTCCTCCTCATATTTTTCACGATTTTTTACATTCAATCCATGCAATCCTTTATATCCGTAAAATATTGGCAATATATATTCCCCAGAACAAAATTATGTTACCCTATAATGGGGATGCATTTATCAAGTACCGGTACTCTCACTTCTGTATAGTTTAGAATAACTGCCGCTCACGGACTCTCCATGCACACTACCTTACTCTTTACCGATATGTATACCTAACTTTATAATTGAAATCGTTACAAATGAAACATAGTAGTGCATAATATACGTTATCAATGTTCAGCTGATTATTTAACCTAAAATAAAATAATGGAGATACCCCCCTCCTTAAGTTTATATTAAAATGAGCCCAAAAAATAGACAAAGGAACCACTTGTGAGATAAAAGGTGAAATAAAGCGAGGTAGAGCAGGGTATGACGTCGACACTTCAGTTGTAATTGAAAAACATTTTATGTAAATAAGGGAGATCATATTCTTTTTAATTTTGAAATGCATTCTTTAAACAAATGTAAGAAATTTTCTTCATTTCACAGTTAGGGAGCAAATGGACTTCTTTTAATTTTTAGCTTATTTATGTGTAATGAAGGTTAAAATATTATTTCTTATTGTAATGGACACATTAAAACTTTCTTGAATTACCTTCTTAACTAAATACTTAATTTACAAATTACTTATTAGTTTCCTCTCTGCACTTTCTCGAACAATAACCTAGATTTCAATTCGAAAATATACTTTATGTTCGATGAATGACTAACCAAGGAAAAACTTGTGATTGAAAAGAATTGCACACTCCTTAGTCAGAATGACCACCATTCACATACGATTAATGTATTCTTTGTAACACAAAGAAGTGCAGGTTCATTTGATACTAGTTGTATCAAGAACTAAAATAAACCAAAAAAAGGAAACGCTTTGTATTGTACTACTAAAAATAATTCATTCTCGACGGCAGCACGATAAAAGAATAACTTATTAGTAATTGTGCGTCAAGCAAGAATATCTTTTTATTCGTAATTACAAGTAATCTTGACAAATAAAAGAATAACTTTTTTATTCGCTATTCAATGTTAATCGAATAATATAATAAATTTGTATTCGTTATTTATTTTCTTAAAATAAAAGAATAACTTGTCTTTCGTCAATCAATGTTCATCAAATAAAAACATAGATTTTTATTCGTTATTTTTTCTACATGAAATAATGAATTATTTTAAATGCTCTTATTCTTTTATTCAAAAGAATGATTTATTCTGATTGTGAGCAACCCTGATGCGACCGACTCCTGAAGCCCATCTTCATTTTACTTGGACGCTGCTGTTAGTCCTCAGTAACGAGGAGGAAGTTGTTCCCGCGTCGCTCTCCGCCTCTCCACTTCAACGAGGACTAGCCGATGAAGTTGGGTGGAACTCTCCTGTTGGAACGCGCCACTTGATCAGGATAGGATTCTGCACTGTAAGGATGAGATCATTTCATACTTTCCATACTGTTCCGAAAATAAATCTGTAGGTAACGAGGAAAGAATGCAGTGTTATTTGCTACAGCTCCAAGTCACCTCATGCGGGATGGCAGTATTTTAAATAGATGTTTACGAATAATTGTCACCTAAAGTAAACATTTGCCTCGAAGAGTATAATTAAATGAAGGTTCCAAAATTCAGTGGATAATCTGTTGCTGCTTTTTGACGGATTCGCTTCTGTCTCAAATGAAAATGTTTACGTCTCTTTTCCAATTGTTGTTGCCCTCTAGTTGTACAATAAGACATTCAAAAGTTATTAGTATCTTTGGCATTATTTCATATTTTGTTCGTGAAATTGTTTGAAACGAACT
Organism: Laupala kohalensis; assembly: GCA_002313205.1. Classification (NCBI taxonomy): domain Eukaryota; kingdom Metazoa; phylum Arthropoda; class Insecta; order Orthoptera; family Trigonidiidae; genus Laupala; species Laupala kohalensis. The sequence continues at coordinate 593,431 of NNCF01129133.1, read as the reverse complement.
TAAATATTTGTTACATTCATTCCAATACGCACAAATTTATACATTCCTCTGTTAAGCCGTTAAGAGTTCAGTCAGAAGCCTCTGTTAAGCCTCATTTCGCCGTGTTTAAGAGTTCAGTCAGAAATACGGGGCACTTTACGTAATGCATTTCAAGATAAATTATCTTGTTTATGTAATTGTTTTTAATACACCTTTAAACACCACAATATTGCGATATTTGTATTCATGTAGGCATTTTCAGATATTTTGATAAATTTTTTTAGTGTTCTCAGAAATCAAATTTTACCGTAAAAACTGATTTCATCTGAAAAAATATTTTCTGAAATTCTTTATATTATTACCGTCTATTGTATATAATTCTGTGCCGTCTATTGCAATGTAACTTCAAAGTGCAAATCAAAAGTTCGTATATTGGCTGAAGGGTAGCAGCAAGTAGCGCGGTTCGTTGAGACTCTTAAGAAGCTGAGGTTCGTTGTATATAGGTTAACGGTTCATTAAACCTTCAATTCAATTTTTATGGATAATTTTGAGGGTGAATTAATGTCTTTCATTCCCTAATGTTTTATGTCACTAGATTTGTCAAGTTATATTAAGCCACTCATATATCAAGTAATAATGTCAAATTAATTCAACCAGTTATATTGGTAGATGGAAATATTTTAAAATAAAAATAGTCAGCTGTGTGAATTATACTTGTCAATTCATGAAAGAACGCGAGGGAAAACATAGTAATCGAAACATACGTCTTTTTGGATCATTCAAAAAGAAATGACGTTTTGCCACACGAGCTTGAGAAATCAGTTTGATTTAATCCAAATTATTTTCTTAATAAAAGAAAAGTTTTTAAAATCCGGGAAGTTTTATAGTTTTTAACATTCCTTAGTAAGATCAATATCATTGATTTTTTTAGAAGACATGTTGAATAATTTCAACATATTTCGTCAGGAAACTTGGTGAAATGTCAGTGTTTTTACGATCTTCTGTGGGAAAAAAAATTCCCTCTCTCCAAATAAATATGAATAAAAGGAAGACGCGGAATGGGTGACATATGCCCGTATTAATACATATTACTCAGATCTTGACTCAAGAACGTATCACGTGAGGATCGTCTCTAGACTCAATCGTTTCTTGAGTCATGAACGATTCAATAAATGTTTCTTGAGAATGTATCGCTAGAATAGCTTTCAAGTGAGCAAATATGTACTCAGCTGAAACGAGATCTGAGACACAATTCATGTTTCAGTACCAACATCACCGGGCATGGAGAAACTATTCCACCATAATAAACACACTCTGACATCTTGAAATGTGTCGTTTGACGTCAAGTCTGCATCTTCGAATCTTTTTCAACTTGCTCAACTACTATGAGAAAAAGAGACAAAATATGATATCGTGCATTCGAATGTAAAAAATTAGCTATACATTTATTAAATTATTTCAAAATTTAATTAATACATTAAAAAGATGGATCAACAAGGAAAAGACCTGATATTATAATATTCTAAACGTCCTAACATACTAATTTCTTTTATCTGCACGTTTTGACAGCTTATATCAGTCATCATCAGGCATTTCATAGAGACATTAATTAATTATCTAGGCAACATAAAATAACTTGGAAAGTACATAAATATAAGAAAATAATACCACAGAAAAATAATAAATAAAGAATGTGTTTCCACTAATTACTAATCAAAAATTTAATGTGGTACATAAATAAATTATATTTCTTATTATTGCCTAGAGTTGTGTTTAATAATAAATATTTTTAGGGCAATAGTTAACTGACTTATTATTCCAGTTGGTTTCATAACAAAAATATATATAAACGTGATTCTTGTGTTACAAATATGATTCAAAAATATTTCATTTCGATAACAAAAATGAATGAACTCTAAAAAAAAGGAATGATTATGCATGTTCTTTCTATCAGAAATAAAATGACACGAGAGAATTTGCTAACTCCCTCAGTACTGTTAAGACTGATATCACTGGCTCAATACTATTCTTAACACTCCTCAATAAAAGGAATGCACTAGCATCTATATTTTTCAAAAACTTGATTTATTATTATTAACTTCCATTTTTCCCAGCAAAAACATTAATACATATACAATTGTTTTCTTTCAAAATTCTTCAATTGAAAACTGGAAAATGACACCTTTGTTTTGTACACTTACCTTTAGTGATTTCACAGAACGGTCTTTTAATATGTATTAAATAATGGATGTTACCAATAAATATATGCCCTACCTAAAGTAGCAAGTAATAAATTGTTATATAAGGTAGCATATGATAAATTCTTCCAATCTTGAATATAACTAAAGCTGATTCTTTAATAGACAGCAATTAAGTTCAAATGGAATTATTATCACTGGACACAAGTATTACAACAGAACTATATCTCTTCTATCAATAGTAAAATTTAAAGGAGTGGAAAAATTATGGGAAAACCACTTAAAAGAACCAAAAATCTGGAGACATAATTTTAAATACATATTTTGCTAATATACTATGCAATATGTATATTTTATAAACAAAACATTTTGCTATTTGGTTATTTATTCTATTGTTCCATAGCACTAAAATTATCTCAACAATCATTCATGATAACAATATAGGACAGTATTACATTGTAGGTTTGCGACGGTAAAAGAATAATTCATGAGTAAAAAAATATAAAACGTTTTACAAAATATTCATCAACCAGTAACTTGCATTGAAAGTCCAAAAAATAGAACATAATTGCAGACCACACAGTAAAATCCTATGGCAATTACAACTGTGTATTGAAACAAACTATGCTTTTCTTCTCCACAAAAATATCCTACAATAATGGTCTTGAATGAGTATTTCTATGGGGCTTTAGGGCTCGTCAATTGAATGAGTAGAAGAAAAATATTGTCTCTGAGTATTCATAATACACAAATATTTTTCAATAAATACTAATATGTATATGCGAATTTGTTTATTTTCCAAATAAGTGAAATATTTTTTCACAACCTATTACACATAATGATGCACTTAAAATCCTTTATATCACATTCTATCTTCATATATTACAATTTTACATCCAGAAAGTAGGATTAACGTTTCCTTCACAGTTCAGCACAAGGGACCACTTCATAATAACACACCAATGTTCCTGATATATCTGACTTTGTGTTCTGATCTTATCTGATATATTCATACTTCAATTACTAAATCTAAAAAATGCCTGGAATCACAACACACTCAAACTGAACATTTTCTAATTTAGTTAACTACACTGCAAAATAAGATGCCAGATTGATTCTTCAGTCTTCACACTCTTGATGAACACTTATTTTCAAAAAATTCAATTGAAGCCAATTCATCTTGCAGATAACAACTATAAAGTATGACCTTTCTCAAGAATCACATCAGAATAGAGGTTCTTGTAGTCCAGAATATTGAAGTCGTGAAAGTGAATTTAAATATCTGCACTTTTCGACATAAATATTTACCTGTTATTCGCTTGTGACTTAATTTGAACTTAAACCTAGAACAAGAAAGCAAAATAGGAAAATTTGATAATCCCAATTGCAATATACGAATAATCATAAAGTAAATGACTACTTACGAAGCATATTTCCAAAAGTAACATGACACGATTAGAACAAAATTAACAGGACTTTCACACAAACAAAAAGTATATATTTAGGTTCACCTTAACATTATTTTTATCACTTAGCGTTCAGATAAATCCATTTTTACTTATTAACTATGCAACCAAAACAGTATTTACCTTATAATTTTCCAACCGCAAGAACTTGTGAGTTGGGAATCGCATCTGAAGTGCTCTCTCGTCGTGACTTGGCTGATACTCTCTCAAATGGCGATTCTTTACTCACGTGAGGTCTCTGCATTCGACTACTGAACAGCACAAAATTGATTGCTTTCTTGAGATACGTTTATTAAACAGTCAAACTGGCACCAAGCATGTCTCAAGACACGGAAATCACATTTCAAGAGGAATCTTGAGATTCGTTTCAAAAGTTACGCTCAGCTGAGAAGAGATTCAAGTGAGAAGACTCCCGAAACTTGTCTCAAGAATAGTTTATTAAACGAGATCTTGTATCAAGACTAGTATCACCTGATGTTACTCAGCTGATACATGTGTAATAATACGGGCCGTAGACCTTCATTTACAACACCTTAGTTATTTCAACAGATTATATTTTTTTATCCTTACAGCTTCTGCTGGAGTTGTGACCTAGCGTTTTGGGGAAACATTTATCAGAAATGAAACCGATGTTAAAAACTCATGGATAGTTTAAAGAAATAGCTACGATGAATTCATGGAAGTCTGTTGGTCTCTTTGACTTGGCGACTCGTGGAGTTAGTCGTGTTTCAAATCTCGATCATTTCCGCTCTGGTGGTAGCGTTCTTGCTCTTCACCAAGTTATCCCGGGTTCAATTCCCGGTGGGTCCAGAAAAATTTCTAGCTTTTCACCTGAATGTCCCAGTTCATAAAGCATTGACTACTGAAATGCGAACCCTCCTTCCTCTAATCACCTCCCGCTAGTATCAATAACTCTATTACTAACCACTTCTACTAACCCTTCCACGTGGGTCAAGTTGTTAGTAAACCCAGGTAATCGGTCCACCTACTAACAATAGCCTACCATCCAACTCCTATCTCCTATTGCTCCATGTAGATAAGCTTCAGTAGCGCGCTACATTTCCCATTTACAAATACGACAAGGGAAAAAAACAAAAAACTCAATCACTTAACCTCCAAAATGTGAGAATTTTTATTCCCTGTCCGGAATGATTTACTTTGCTACACCAGGTCAATTCGATTATTACCCAATACGTTCCAGTTTCATTGGTTATTAATTTTTCAATATTCATTAGCCATTACATTTAATATAAAAGTACTGCATGTAACCGGTCTCATAAGTCACCTTCATTTTCTTCGGGAATTCGCATACCTGAAACTTTTTATTGTTAAAAACAAAAAATATCTGCTATCAAAGCTGCCTCAAATACCAAGAAGGGTTATTTTCTTTTGAAACAAAATGGTTGCCAGTAATGTACTTAACCAGGTTTCTCTGGTTCAAAGTTGGGACTTACATTATTTTGTGGTGTTTTTCTTAAGTGTATTAAAGGTATTGAAGAGCTTGCATTTAAAAATATTTTGTTTTTCTCATTGAAAATTTCTTTTCACTATAGCTTACCTGCGTTATTAAAGCGGTCATGCTCTTAGTATCTACAGCGTTGTCGTGTAATAATGTCATTTTACAATAATTTAATGAAAGGAGTTGCTTCTATCTGTATATGGGTTCTGTATCTCTAAAATATTGAGCAAATTATTCCAGGTTCTGATTGGTCCATGAAATTTTAATTAAAAAGTGCTTGAACTTTGGTAACGGACCTGATTTTTTCCCACTTTTCAACCTTTAAAAACATGTTGATATTTCTGATTCACTCCATTCCATCCAGACTATATCCTCGAAAGTATCTGAATTCATTCTCAAATGTAAATCCATTTCGGAGGTGAAGTAACAAAAATACAAACATACAAAAAAATTTAGAATACATGACATTAACCTACTGTTTCTCAACTCATATGTTCCTCTGAAACATGAAAAATGGATTTACTCCAAAACGAGACCAAAATTTCTATTACTAGAATGATTATAGATATTACACTTCAATTTTCCTTTTAGAAATAAGAAGTTCGAAATTCAGGAAATCTCCTCTTGTTCGACCACGGAATGGCGAATTTTCTCGAGAATGACTCTATTTAAAAAAAAACGGTCTATTTCTCTAGAATGTTTTAGCTGTTGGTGTATTTTCTCCACAACTCCATTTATATTGAGACCACCAAGTCTCCCGTTGCCACCGTATTGGTCGCTGTGTCGCCTTTAAAGCTTGTTTTCGGAGGCAAATCCTGCGCCATGTTGCGTGTAGTCAATCCGGAACAGAAAGCGGGACCAGCCCCTGGAGAAACTCCATTCGATATAGCTGTTTCGCCGCGCCGGTGCATTGACTTGACGCGACCTTGCTCCAAGAACACAACGGTCTTGCTGGGACCAGCTGACTCTCCCTCCCCACCCCAAGCCAACCACTGAGTATCGTGTCGGGCGCGGTGGTGGGAGTGAGGGAGGGAGGAAGGGAGAGGCGTCGACCTTGACCCTCAGTAGTCACCCTTCGGCCAACCGCACGCATACCCCCGCTTCTCTCCCCCTCCCACCCCGCGCCACACAAAATCTCATTCATCGTTAACATGATTGACTCAATATTTTTTGTTTAAAAACAGTTCATATTAAGTAATAATAAAAAAATTTAATTTACGCTTTAAATAATGCCAACTGTAAACAGCCTTTCATCTATGTTAAAAAATTGTTAATATCATATAATTTTGATAATTAAAAGCGAACTGTACTGAAAATTACCCAATATTTTGAAACTTCCCTACTCGACAAGTTTCTATTAGATTTTTAGGAAGTCGTGTATACTTCGTTTCAAATACACGGACAGTCATAAACACAACACAATGCAAATTCACAATATGACACAAAGATTCATAATGACTTCACAAAAATAGTAGGACATAGAACTCAAATTCAGGAACAAATAGAAGAAAACACGAAGTCAAAAATAGTAAAACACGAAAATAAGAAAGCTTAAGAAAAACGAACTCCATTTAGTGGAAGCGAAAAGATTTTTATAAAGAAGTGAGGAAGCACTAGAACAAATACTCAGTGATATTATAACTCAGTGTTGCAATAATTAATATGAACATTGATATAATTAATAATCAGTCCGTAGAAATTCAAGGAAATGAAATTAAAGGAAAGCACCGTGAAAGAAATCAGCCGCCGTCTTACTCGCTTCTCTCAATATATCCATCTATTAACACTTGTGACCTCAGCAGGCGAAAAGGTCGCGCAGGAAGCAGCGAAGATCTCCGTTCCGCTAGATGTGTCTTTGCCCATTAGATAAAACAGGGCGGCGGAAAAAACGCTCCGCTCCGCAGACGCATATGTGTCTTTAGCTTAACACTCGCCTCTTTCTCCACGAATTCGACCTACCAGGAGGGTGAGCTTTAGTCAACCTCTTCAAGAGAGGAGTAATTACGAAATGGACCATAAGACCGAACAGGACTATACCTCTGTGGGAAGAGTACTAAGATGATTAGGTTACCTTGATCGCGGGTTCAAGCCGGTTGACTGCAGCGAGAATAGTGGTTTGAAAATTTCATCACAAAACGTATACGTCAATATTTAGTTAATTGAAGAAAAGAAATCTGCGCACAAAATAAAAGTATCTAATGTAATATTGTCGACTACAATGAGCATACAAAACAGTATCAACGTACGCACTCAGTGCACCATTAGGAACAATGCCTATAAAGTTCCAGCTCAAAAAATGGATGCTCAGAGCGAAAATGTGGAGTAACCATCACATAACACTGGAAGATGAAGAAATAAGTGAGACGACTAAAGGATGGAGGGGAAAAATTAAAACAAAGTTCCTAGATGCGTGGCAAAAACTGGTAGAAGAGATGACACACGTATAATATATCTATTGGAAAATTTGCTTACAAAAACAAAAATGCTTTCAACCACACGGGGAAATGATGCAGATATTATCGGGACACGGAGACATTAACGCATACCTACATAGATTTCAGAAGCTGGAGACTAGAAAGTGCTTACGTGGCAAAGGGGAGGAGACAGAGAGACATATTATATGGAACTGCGAATTAAACGAGGTTGAGAGAGCAAATTGCATAAAAGAAATAAAGGTGGAAGATGAAACAGTTACGACGCATAGAATTATAGAATGCAAGAGAATATATGACAAATTATTAGAGTATACAACATGTATATGGAAAATAGAAAACGGCCTACAATAACGGATAAAGTACGTGTCTGATATGGAATGGAGGCGTAACGTGCAGAAAAAAACAAATGATGGAGCAAATTCAAATAAATTAAAGAAAAATGATATAATGTACGAAGACAACGGAACTTTTAATAAGGTACCAAGGGGAATTAACAAATACCTAACATTAAGTTCATTTTTTTCGTAAATACTATTTAAATGGAACACGCAATTCAATAGAAAGATTTAACATAACTTAAACGGTAAAAAACTGAATTAAATAAGGAATAAATACTTATAATTTCCATGTCAGTAACATCTTTTTAAAACCTTCTCTTGGGGCTTATTAAAAATCCTGTTTTTATAAACACTAACCTTTTCAAGCCGGTAATGATTCCGCTGCCACCACCCCAGAACTAAATTGAGAAATTCCCAAAAAACACAGTTACACACGATTTGAGTTTAAGAGAAACTTTACTTAAAACGAAAATCATAAAATATAAGTAAAAATATATTTACAATTATCTGTTAGCACACTACCTATTTGTCTCAAACTCGACCAACACAGTCTCAGACGCGGGTCCTGGCCGCTAAATATGTGACCTCGGCGTGCAAATCAGACTTTCGATGGCACATGTCGTGCCCAGCGATCTGCGTCTATCTCATAGTCCTCTCCCAGCAGTCGGAATGGGGCGCTCTGCTGTCCTTCTCCCCATTTTAAAGGGTCAGGGTGACGACGCGCCCAGGTATGCCGCCCTGTTCCTCTCGTCGGAAGCGCGCACCACTTGGGGACGCCAGCCACCTCTGCATTCCTCCGTCCCTTCATCATTCTTTTATTCAACCACTAGCCGTATGTCCGCCAACGGCTAGACCTGTTCTTCGTCCCAAGAATAACTGGGTGACCCGTTAAGTTAATCTGTGCGCACCTTACAACATTACACCACCCACTCGATAAACAAGGAGCTGGACGCAATAATATACCCAAAAGGATTTCAATCCTTATACAGTGTGCTGAAATTTTCAATCTTCCTCTGCCTTAGGGCATTTGATCGTAATTGATGGGGTAGTCATTTGCTTGCTCCCGGAAAGTAAATTAGTTTATTGTCCTCCATGTGATCAGACACAGTATGTTACTACGTTTTTAGACGAAGACTGTGAATTATTTATTTATTCACGAAAGTTACATACACATTTATTTCTTGGAATACAAAAGGAAATTTTTTAAGTCCTCACATTTTAATTCATAAAACTGAACTGTCCGTAAAACAGAATACTGTTTACAAAAAATATGTATTTTTACAAAGAATACCACTCACTGACTAAACACAAAATCTCACAACCTACAAAGCTTGCAAACTTGAAATATGGCAGGTAGGTTCCTTTTAGGGAGTAAACATCCGCTAGGAAACGATTTTACGAAAATCCATCCCAAACGTGATACCCAGTTGACTGGCTATATGACAACAAGCACTATGGGGGTAAGACATCTCTTGCACCCCTAGGGAGGGGATAACATGTAAAAAAATTGGAAAAATCTTATATTAGATACGAAACCACACTTTTTGGAGTCGTTGAGATGGATAAGGACGCCTCCGAAGCTTTGGAAGTTCACAATCAACATACGTTGCTTATAATAGACTTCTAACATCCTTGGGTTAGGGGCGGGAATGAGATGCAGGTAAAAATAATTAAAAAATGTAGGATATAGGTGATGAATATATCTTTTTTTTAGGACCACTGAAGTGAAGTGACACCCTCATTACCACGTAAGTACACGATCACCTCTTATTAGAATTAACAACGCTTGTGTTGGGTGAGGTGTGAAATGTAAAAATAATCGAATGTGACCGATATCAGAGTTGAGATCGTAGTTTTCGGGGCCGCTGAAATTAGTAGTGACATTCTCAAAGACGTGAAAGTTCACAATCAGCCCCTATAAAACCCAGCACCCCTAGGGAAAGGGGATGCCATGAAAAGATTATCGAACATGATAGATTCCAGATACGAGTCCATAATTTTCGGTGTCGTTGAGTTGAAATCCCGATATCGTGCAAGTCTGAATTCAACCCCCATGGAAGAAAGACTAACATCCCTCGGGAGACGGTGGGGGTGGAAATGGGTTTATAGATAAAAATAATTGAAAACTAGTATTGAAATATAAAAAAATTAAAAATGCATCGGATGCATAGTTTTAGGGTTGACGAGATGGTTCAACTATCAATGCCAAGATGAGATCAAGATGAAATGTTCAAGATGAGATCGCATGGGAACATAGTATTCTTAGAGCTACGGATGGGAAGGGCGAGACGTAAAAATAACGTAAAAAGACATGTTAGGGACGAGTCCATGGTTATTGTGTATTCTGAGATGAATAATCATATTTCCAATGACATTATTAACCCACCAGACCGTATGAGGTGCACGACGCTCATAGATGTGGGGATTGGGAAGAACGTGACACAAAAATTTATCAAAAATGTCTACTAAGAAAGGATTATAGAATAATTCACTTGTAAAAGTGAAATTAGTGTTATCTAAATTGTTTTTTGAATTACATATGTTGAAATAAGGGATTGAGGGTACAAAATAATACTATCAAACCTCCAACATTAATGGATAACATTCTCAGTGGATACGAATGAGAATAAGAGAAAAACTGAACATTCGCTAGAAAGGATTTGAAAAAAATCCACTTCTAAGGGGGTGAATTGGGTGTTAACATGTTTTAAGTATGTATCCCACCATAAATCTAGAGTACTTGAGCAGTTTCAACCAAACGTGATACATAGATGACAATATCAGTCAACAAGCATTTTGGCGGTAAGATATATCCTTGGCATCCCTAGGGAGGGGGTAAGAATGATGTAACATGTAAAAATAATGGAAAAATTCTATACTAGAATTGAGACCATAGTTTCCGATGCCGTTTGGTGGGACAGGGACGCCATCGACGCATCGTAAGTTCACAATCAGTCTGCATTAGATAATATACCCCTAGCACCCTTGGGGTATCGGTGAGAATGAGAGGCAGGTAAACATAATAAAAAACACCGATATTGGTGTTGAATAAATCAGTTTTGGACCGCTCATGTGAAGTGACGCGCTCATTGCGACATAAGTCCACGATCACCCATATAAGGAACCCCCTTTGTGTTGGGGGTGAGTAGGAATGTAATGTAAAAATAATCGAAATTGACCGATATTAGTGTTGAGATCGTAGATTTTCGGACCGCTGAAATTAGTAGTGACATTCTCAAAGACGTGAAAGTTCACAATCAGCCCCTATAAAACCCAGCACCCCTAGGGAAAGGGGATGCCATGAAAAGATTATCGAACATGATAGATTCCAGATACGAGTCCATAATTTTCGGCGTCGTTGAGTTGAAATCCCGATATCGTGCAAGTCTGAATTCAACCCCCATGGAAGAAAGACTAACATCCCTTGGGGGACGGTGGGGGGTGGAAATGGGTTTATAGATAAAAATAATTGAAAACTAATTTTGAAATATAAAAAAATGAAAATTGTTTCGGATCCGTAGTTTTATGATTGATGTGATTTTAAAATTACCAATGCCGTTAAGTTCAAGTTGAGATCACATAGAGCTTCTGTATTTTTAGAGCTGGGGTGTTGGACGAGACGTAAAAATACTGTTCAAAGATTGCTATTGGGATGGGTCCATGAGTCTTTTGTATTCTAAGGTAAATAATCGTATTTCCAATGACGCTATGTAACCTTCAGCCCACATGAGGTGCATGACACCCCTAGAGGTGAGGGTTGGAAAGAGCGTGACACGAAAGATTATCGAATATGTCGCTAAAACGTATTTTACGAAAATTCATCCCTAAGGGAGCGAAGTGGGAAATTAGTATTTTCTAAAACCTTTTTCTCAATTACATAAGTTAAAACAAGGGACTGAGGATACACACCAATACTATTATAACTTCTAACATTGATTTTAACATTCTCACTGGATTAATTAATTAATTTATTGTCAAAAAGCAATTACAAACTGCGTATGACCACGTTGAGGACAGTTAATTAATTCAATGGGAATGTGAGAAAGAACAAAGTTGGAAGCATATTACAAATTCACGTGAGCAAAGCCGCGCGGAATCAGCTAGTACATTAAATGTGAGTGAAGCACGACGCAAGTCACACAAATGAAAGCTTGTTTTCTGTAGCGTGGGCGTTATTTTACAGGTCGTTTATTGTCCACTGTACCTTAGTTAAATAAAGACTACAATCATCTTTAAAAAAAGAACGCTGCACAGAAGAACGAGGAGGATGGTGATCATTTTTGGAAGGCAGATAGGAGATACACACGACCTGATTAAACTTTCCCATTTCTAGGATAGGATTGAGATACAGAACCAAACAGAGTTAATTTTGGTACAGTGTCGTGCCGCCATATTGGTGAACGCAAGTGTCAAAATGTCGCGACGTGGAGTCACTGAGTAGATATCCGGAAAAGTGTCTCGTGATTGCACCTTGCACCTGGGCACGCAGTTTCGCCAGAAGGACGTGGTAGGAGTGAAGTCCTTATTGTACGTCCCACACATTATCAATCGGGACGGGGTCAAGAAATGCGGTTGGTCATGCCAGTCTCCAAGGCGCGCTTGGAAGATGGCTGTTGTACGAGACCCGCATTTTCAAGTTGGCTAGTGGTTCTGTCGTGGGTGTTGACGAACAGTAGCACTATCTACCTATAGAGACAAAAACGTATTAATCCATAGCGGTTGTAGTTCAATTTTATTAACAAAACTTCTTTATTCTACTAATTTTATGATAGACATAAGGAAAAATCGTCTACAAAATACATTTGAGAAATATAGAAAACACATGTACACCACAAATAATGTGTTCAAATCAAGCATGAAAAGGTGTTTCACCCAGATCAAATCACCAACCAATGACTTAAACTATTTGTCACTAATGAAAACTGTGCCATTCTTTTGAAAGAAATTGAATCTCATTCAAGTCGAAAAGCAGACACAAATTTCTACAAATCGATTGGCTGTTGCCGTCTTGCAGGGTTTCACAACGGAATGTGAACCTTCAATATCAAATCATGTTTCACAAATTTATTGCAGTGAGCTACGCAACGAAAGTAGAGATCAATGAAATTTCGCTCAGCAAATTCCATCTCAAAGAGAAGGGGTCTCAGATGAACCGAACATAGAAGAAATTACATTTGAAGAAGATATTAAGTGCGAAATTCTTACTAGATCCTGTATGCGCCTTACAAAAAGTTCAAAGGAGAGAGGAATATCTGATTACTTTTACGAGTAGAATTCTGGTTCTCCAGATTCGATCTCTTACTTACGTTGAACCCAACTCGTGCCATATGATCGGTTTGCTCACTTCAAGCTTCTTTTACGCTTTGTTTCTTTTCTTCATACCAAATCACGACATTGTTTTAAACTGATCCTTCGTGTTCTCCCTCATTAAGGTTAAACTAACAAAACAAACTCTACTAGTAGTAACTCACAGATCCGACGTGGACTTCAGCGACGATATTTTGTTTTAAACGACGAACATTTTTGGAGCCAAACTCGATCAAGGAACATTGCTCGTACTCTGATTTTATAAAAAAATTGAAATAAGTTTTAATAGGTAGACAAATGATTCAGCCTACTTATTTTTAATGCATATGAATTACTTATTTTGTCTTGCTTAATTACAATTGTGTGAGGAGAAAATACATTTTATGTCCTAAAAGTGGTTTGTCGATAATAGTTTCCAATTATGCAAATAATTTACTTACTTGACATCATCATACATCGTTTAGTCAACTGTAATTCAACTACTTTTTCTTCATTTCCACTTACATTTGCTCTTTTACTGTGATGGCAGAGGTATTTGTTCTTGGAACTCCATTGGAAAGATATTACGAGATATTATCTTTTTAATCTTCGAATTTAAAAAAAAATAATTCTGCAACAATCTGAAGGCTGCTGCATTTTCGGTGTTTTCAAGAGTCGAGTACATAGTATTACTTGATTGTAGATCATAACGTCCTCCTCCCTACGATGTTGTGAAAGGGTTTCTTCCTATCAATCCGAAGAGCATCTGCAATCATACGATGTGCCTAGGATTGAAATCGTTGAAAAATTTATGTGTTGGATTATATACATATTAATTTATTTCGTGTCCTGTCTGCGTCTTCCAACATTCCACGACAATTTCTTTGTCAGTCTATTTTTCTTTCTTCTCAATTTTTCATCTTGTCTAGTCTTCTTCGCTGTCCGTCATTCGTACATTTCCGTGTTGTCTTGTCATTTCTTCGAGACTTCGCTGCTTTACCACCCATATGATCCCATCCCTTTCTACAGAGTGAAAGGTGGTATTCAACCGTCTATCATTTCATCGCATTCTTTATTTCTTTAATGCTTGTTATATACATTTTAAATTTATAATATTTCATCTCTGTATCAATCATTGCCTTCCCTAATTCACTATACCTTCGGTCCTCATCTGACATGTTCTATTAAGCGCATTCTCATTGATTGGTTCGTGTTTGTTTTAAAGTAAATGTAACATGAATGCATGTCCATCATTCACCTTACTCTCCAAAATTAAAACTAATCTCTAAAAAAGGCTAGTTGTTGTTCTAAGTCACCCGCAGCTATTATTTATTGTAAATACGACAGTATAATCCACGAAATTTGCTGTAATAATATTATCACGGTGTGTAATGTCTGGTGCATACAGTATTTACACAATATGTCGAAGCTTTCTTCCTTGTGGTACTCCTTCTTTTACTGGACAGAACTGTAAATTTTCCCATATGAGCTTATTACGGAATTCTAATACATACAACGTTCAGTATGTAAGATTGGCATCTTTACTTCATTAACCCTATTTACACATACTTTTGGCTTCAATTTTGATTCGTTTCCATTCGAAATTGTATCAAACCATTTCACGCAAACATAGTAACATACGTAGTAAATAGTAAGTTTTGTAAATTGAAGAAGTTCGAAAGCGAGATTTCGACGGAAATATCCGTTTTCGGTATCCCTGATTCAGAAACTTTTTTTTTTTGCATAACGTCCGTCCGTCTGTGCGCAGCGATTTGCAAAATGCATAAAGATATTTAATTCATATTTTGTATTTACGGCAGACTTTACTTCTTGTCGATACACGTGCTCTAAATGTTTTTACTTTAAAACAAAGTGTACTTCGCACAAAGGTCAAAGTACTTTCGAATATTTCTCAAAAACGGTTCCAACGATTTTGCTTAAATTTTCTGTACGATGATGATAAAATACATAGGACAGCAAACGCACTGCAGATACGAAAATAATCAATTTCTGCCTACAACGAAATTACATTTACATAAAAAAATTTCCCATATTTTTTGTCACTCTATGCTGCAGATGGCGAAACGTATATGAGAAATGTGCGATGGTTTTGCACCACTAGTTTACATTAATATACCTCCTCAGATATTCCTTTTTTATGTGACTATAACGAGTAGCATTAAACTTCCACCACAGACAGGGATGGAAGAAGGGAACAATATTTCGTCAATTCTACTTTATTATCTTCTGCAGCAAAATCGGTCTGACTTGTTTCTTCAATCTATGATTAAATCTCCTCATATTGGAGACGCTGAAACGTACACCACACGGAGAAAAATAAAGAGCCACTCCAACTACGAAGTAGTCATGCCGACTACTTTACGTGGATGGTTTTCGACCATCTACTAAAGTAGCCAGCACCGTTACTTTTCTTAGTTGACTGAGAAACTGATCTCAGGAGTAGAAAAGTAACTCTCCTGGCTATTTTTTCGTGAGTGGAACAGGTCGGTAAATAGCCGTGATGCCGAGCTTACATTGCCAGCACATGCTTGTGCTTATATCGTCGTGTGGTAGGTTAGGAAATGAAAAACAAAATTCTTGCTGTTCTTTTACATCTATACATAGGTACATTTACAAATCTTCACAAGAAAGAAGAAAATGATTTAATAGCACTACTTCGCTAAAAGAACTTATTTGAAATGTACATTAATGGACGTATTATATACCTTGGATTGAAAAGAAAAGAACCCTCTGTTTAAGGTCATTTTCAGAAATTTATTTAATTGTGCAACTGGAGAAATTTCCACAAATACATTTCACTCAAATCTAGAAAATGAATTTAACACTATGTGCGGACAAGGTAATGGCAAAGGTTGTAAGAGTTCAAAGAAGAATTTTGAATATGTGTCCACAAGTAATTTTTGTATCTTGTAGAGCCCATTCCCTCAACTTCGTAGTAATTGAGACCTCGGTTTCATTAGGTTTAATCTGACAAAAACATCAATATTGAGTTAAATTTTGCTGAAGGCAGTACTGAGATATGACTTAGGATGTTATTTGTTGGATAAAAACTGAACAAATAATGTGACAAGGTCCTAACTGCTTTTTATGCAGATGAAGTCAGCTTATTTGCATGAGTACCAGATCAGATAGTAAACATTTGTGAAGAATATATGATTTTACAATAAGCATATTGCTTAATTTCACATTGAACATCATTGTTCATAAGCCTACTCCTTTTGTATGAACAAAAATAAGCATCTCAAATAATAGTTTACAAAAACATTTCATTTGACACAATAAAAGCATGTTATAAAGCTTTAAAATTAAAAAATATAGCATGATTGAATAACTTTTCAGAAAATTATATCTACAGTATTTTCTTCTATCAAAACTTAAAATAAAAGACTTTGCAGTTTTACAGTACTCTGCGGATTAGTAATCATATTTTCCTTACTTATATCAATTTTTTTTCTCTCCAGATACCACAGTAGTGAAGACACACAGGGAAGGTGAATTACCCATTAAGCCATGTCTCAATTGGTGTTAAATTTGAAATTGACAAAGGTTTCTAATCAATTTAGTAAATTACATTAATCATATTTCTCACATATTGCTTCAATACATTTTAACTTGAGGTCAAGTAGCCTTCAAGAGACCTTAACCTCATCATAAGCCAAGTAAGCTCCAACATTCGAACAAACAAGCGGTAGCTTGACATCCCTTCCTATTAATTTTTTCTCCATTGGAACCTCAAAGTTCAACAATAGAGATAAGAATTTAGTGAGGTAAATATTATATGAAATATTACGCTCTGTTTTTCCCCAATTGGTTTGTTTGGACAAAAAGTTTGGAAAAAAATAACATTTAATGAATATCCAATTGAAACATACAGATAAATCACCACTAGCACCGCACCTTTGGCAAGCAAAACATGAATTTGAAGGGAAACAAAATTAATTGCCGATTGGCTGAAGACTAGAGTAATGTCTTATGGGAGCATGCAACAGACTGTAAAGTAAATTGTAGAGAAAAGAAGAATTGAAAACACAAGAAATATAATTTATTATTTTAAGAGAAAAATAAAATTAAAGTACTCTGTAATGACTTAGTTCGCAGACAGAACGGTTACACTATATGATAAGCAAAAATAAAAAATAATAATTTATTAAGGTAAGACGACATGACGGTGTGAAATTCTTGAAGAATATAATATAAATTTCAATGCACTTACATTACTTTATCAAATTGAATGTCTTTAGAAAGAAATTACGCTAAAAGCAAATATTTTTGAAAAATATTCTTGTACTATTCATTTCATGTAAATTGTAGGGTCCGCTTTTAAATGTAAGCATCTGGCGAACATTCAATATTCTATTTTCAACATTTAAAAACTTCTTAAACTTCTTAATTGTTAAACATTTCAAGAAAGACTTTTAAGATAGCTATGAAAAGAGATAAAAGTAGATATCAAGAAATATTTTGATGAATTTAAGAGGAAATAAAAAAGATATTTGAATATTGCAGAAAAAAATATTTTCAATACTGTAATAAAACGGAATCTAAGCCCCGCGTTGGAGCGCCAAATTGTAATAAAACGGGACCACAATAAGGAAAAATGACCTTGAGTTAAATAAAGTTAGTCCCGAGTCTTGGGTGCCAAATTGACATAAAATAGGACAATTAATTAATTAGATCATTGGGTAATTAAAAAGAACATGGAATGTCAGGGTATTCATTGAAATGGTTTTTTGGGTTCGAATTATTTAACTAGGTGACCACAACACTCGGGGTTCCTTATCTCATAAGGAAAACGCAATGGTAAAACAAATCAACTAAATTGCTTATTGAACATTTATACATAATGCTTAAATCTAACATGCTCTCTTCCCTTTCAACCCCACTAAACATCCCCCCAAAAGGAACACAAAACAGAAAATCTTCACGTCAAACACCAACATGCTATAACTTGTCATCAACTAAGGTGTTGACTTCAGTCATTGATTAAAAATACATAAAATAATTGAATACAGGATAGCTCATTTTCTTGACAAGGCCCTCATAGGTTAAGATAATGTTTTTAAAGTTCTGAGCTGGGCCAAAATTTCCTTATAGCACACGAGACTCTTCTTCGCTTTCGCTTACACTACAACTGGATGCAACCAGCATGTATCTATTACCTTACTCAAAGATGGGTGATCAGATCATGAAGATGGCGCAGATATACTCGCCCTTGAGACCCACGGCAGTTCGCCTCCTTTCGTCCGTCAGTCAGTCCAAGCCGCCCGTCCATTCGGAGAATCCGACTCTAGGTTCCCGGAATCACCCGCGCGCCAGCTGATGTGTTTCCGCCTCCCCAGGACGACACCGTCATCTTCCTCATACCAATCCGGTTCCCAGGAATTCGGTCCGCTCCCACACGAGGTGATCGAAATAATAACTTATCGCCAATCGTCCCGAATTGACCAAGTTCATGCTCGAATCTTAATTGAGTGAATTTTTTAAGACGCGATAGACAGATTGATTGTGGAATAAGTCTCCAATGACTCTTCTCAAAACCGAGTCCAACAAGCGTTGTTCAGGATATGAACAAGCCGAGCCATCATTACCAAGTCCAAAAATGATGTTCCGAAAGTAATCTATCTGTCGGTAAAATCCGTCTCTCTGTAAGAATCATACAATAATCTAAGTATCTGAATAAGTATCTGACTGCCTTAAGAATCTCCGAATCCTTGTTCGAATCCTAATAATTGTCCGAATCTCTGTCCGAATCTTCCCTGACTGTCTCTGCGCCCACTTTTATCAGTTCGATCCCCACTTCTACTAATGATCCTCCCTCCCGTGACTCCAAACTTCAAAAACCTCGTGACCGGGTTCCGCCAATACATATAAATCTCGAAATCACGTTGAGTTCTCTTAATTCGTCAAAAATTGGACAACGAGTGCAAGTTTCTGGCCACTCATGACGTTGCTTTTTAAAAAGATTCGTTAGTCCACAGTCAACCGTCTTCTCACTGTGGCAACGCTTCTTTCGAAATAAATTTCAGGTCTAGTCATGTTTGTCCCTTTTATTGTCTTCCTTGCCATCCACGCTTTCCTACTCGTCACTTCTGCGACGCACGCCAACGGTTATACGATGGTAACATTTCTATTTTTATTGGGCCGAACCCACACCCTCGCTCTTAGCCACGCGACCGTCGGTCTCTTTAAATTTGTAAAAGGCTCTGCGCCCTACGTCCCCTGAGTGAATGTCCTTTTAACATACGCTGTCTCCTTTCTAACAACGACCTTCCTTTTCAAAAATATACTTTGTTGTTTTCCGCCCTTTTCACAGCCCCTCAATTTTAGGGTTCCTTTCTTCAACGAAGTAGCATCCTCCCACGCCCTTCGTATAATTTTTCCGTTGATTTGAACGGACCGACGCTTCTCTCGTGTCTTAGAAAAGTTTGCTTTGCTTCTTCCCCTTCTACCCGAAAATATATGCGTCGTACGCTACCATTGTTATATTTGAAACACATCGACTCGTGCTGATATTTGTTTTATTTAATTTTGTTTACGAATTATTATATAATTACAATACATAATATATATTTCCAGCAAAGTGGAAAATTGGGGAATTGTAAACAATTCCTAGGCAATATTAACGATGCCTGAAGGTGATAGGCAAAGAGGGAAATTTTCATCGTATGCTTAGACATGTTCACGTAACGTAGGCCTCGTAGAGACTGACTAACGGAAGACAGATAACGCTAGTAATGCAACATATTAGAGTCTCAAATAGCACAAAAATGATTATGTCTTTTATCTCTATTTTTCTAATAATTATCACTAATCAACTAATTTACCTTCAAAACGACACTCAGTGGAAACAATATGCAAAATAATAGTTTGAAATTTACTGATATTAATTACTGTACTACCGAATGAAAAATTATAATCACCCAATTTTCATCATGAAGAAAATGTGACTTCATATTTACCACTATCTAAAATAGTGTTTCTTTGACTTTCAAGTATTTGTTAAATACATGTTGCTGTACATATAGATATCAGGGTCATTCAACATCGAATAAAAGGAGTTCTATTAAATTTTCAAAAGACTTTATCAGATTTTGATAAAATTTAATTCGAATTTATTTTATAAATTCTTAGTAATTTTTCAACCCGTTTGAAGTTTACACCTATGTAAATTTTTAACAAATCGCTTCTAAATATCTCAACACAAAACTTCAGCAACAAGGCGCAGATAACGAAGGAAAAAATATATTCAAAATTAAAATTAGCATGTGTAATTTCTGAAAGAAATGTTTTAAAGCATTTTTAAAATTAATTTAATGAATAGTTGGTACAGTTATTTACTAACATTATTTCAAGTCCTATGGTGAGGTTTAGGTCATGCGACCTATTCTTTCACATATTCAATATTTTGATGATAAATTAGGAAGGAGAGATGTTGGCTTGTTGAAGATATAAACGTTGATACTATTAAATCGACAGACAAAATTCAAATGTGGAATGATAATGAGTTTAAACAAAAGAATGTATATTTCTCGCTGTGTAGTACGAGCAGTACTACAATATTTCCCGTAATATTTATTAAACACCTACAATAATATGGGACGCAGTAATTCTTTTATTATGATACCTGCTCAGCAGTATTTTATTCTCCATAGCTGTTAGTAACACCTCAGCGAAGTTGCTCAAGTCCAGAATAAGAGAAGAGTATTCGCAAAAAAGTATTATACATACTTTGCCTGATACACATTAGGTATTGTAAACAATGACTGGACAATGCTGGAAATAAAAACTATTTCTCATTTTCCCTGATGGTTTGCAGGAACTTTTCCTACTTGGCCGGTAACATATACACTTCATGGGCATGTTATGTGACACATGTTGATAAATAATAATTATGCACATACTCTAGTACATAGTAACATAGTGATCGCTCTTCAATGCCTGCTCCCACCCCCACTTTTTACGAGGTTTTGCTCTGGGCACTTTGATAAGTATTAATGGTATGGCCCCTTACTTACTACTAAAAATTAAATTTGCTGATTATTCTTCACGTCGCCAAACACAGCTGGAACTGATTTTTGGCAGCAATAAATTGATATCAACGTATAAAATTTGCGTAAATACTTGTAACTACATTGTATTATACACTTATTAGTTTAGTTAGTTAGTTTAGTTGGATATTGTTGATAAATGTCTATTGTTATTCAATAGATTATAAACAGTAAGCTAATTCAAGTAATCAACAGCTTTTATGTAAAAAGAAAGTTATTTCACTTGTATAAACATATACCCCTGAAAAAGGTAGGAATTGAATGAAAAGAATCTCAATTGTTATCTTGAAGACCTAAGCATAAAAGAAGTCATCCTATGGTAATTTTAAAAGATAATAATTCAACATATAGATCCATTACAATCGTATCGAATAATGTCAGAATCAACTCCTTTCCAAATACAAGACTGCATGGTAAGATACGATTACATATTATACAGAGGATTACAAATATACTAATTTCAGATTCCACAAAAACATTCTCAATATAATTTACAACAATATTAAAATTAAAAATACTTCTTACCATATAATTAGTGGGTACAAATGATA
The DNA here is from genome assembly GCA_002313205.1 of Laupala kohalensis. Classification (NCBI taxonomy): domain Eukaryota; kingdom Metazoa; phylum Arthropoda; class Insecta; order Orthoptera; family Trigonidiidae; genus Laupala; species Laupala kohalensis. The sequence goes on along the minus strand of NNCF01129133.1, from coordinate 571,650 downwards.
ATGCAGAACGCCAAAATTCAGCATACAAAACAATAATGAATCATCAATGTTATAGTCACCTGGCAATAAAATAATTTTTTAAACTGTATTTCCTTTTGAAAATCTCTGGAAAAATAGTAATAATATGGAGCGTCTCAAATGTAAGGATCCAGATTGGTTTCACGGAGCCCAAATTTAGGAATATTTATGAAAGAATGACAAATTCCAAAAAAAGTAGACTAAAGCAATACTAAATCATTTTACTCTTATTAGTATCCTTTGCTTTTTACTAGGTCTTCAAATAGGAATATGGTTATTACAAACCTTATCGTAAAAGTTCACTGTATACTGAGTAGATTTTTAGTTTGTTTTGTTTCATAAATTTGCATAAAAACAGAATCACTTTAACAACTCACATAGGATAACTTCACATACTGAACATACCATATGTTTCACAGTCTAAATCCATGGACCTCTTAAAAAAAATAAAACCTGATACATTCACATGTGCAACTCTCATTCTCTAAAGGCAAACAATATTTGTAATTAATGAACTACTAAATGGCACAGAATTTGCTCTGAAAATATATGATAGTTCTCACTTTTACAACTTGGATGGGAAGATAAATATGGATCACAGAAAAATTACTCTTCGCCACTTTCTTCAAATATATATTTAGTCCTGGCCCTATAAAAAAATTACACTTTAAAACTAACAATAATTGAAAATATATTGTTATTAATCATTCATACCTCATTGATTTTGAGCAATTGGAAACTTAAAAGACACTAAGTCAGGAATTAGTAAACCTAAATAATATTGTTCAACAATCAAATTAATATTAAACTCATGTGGTAATGTATATGGTCTTTAAACGAAATTTTAGATTGTTTTAAAATTGGTATAGCAAGTAACTATGATTGGCAATACTCTTTAACTGCTAGTGATGAAATGGAGTGTTCCATGATATCTCTAATAGGATTACTAGTGAATTCTAAGGAAAAAGGTTATGAAACAACTTACCTCAAATACAACTTCTTCATCGTCAGGCGTCACAATCAATGTTTTAAGAATCTAAACGAGCAACATTTCGTAATATTCCATGAAAGCTCGTTAACATAAGTTGGGTTAATGTTCTGTGTGCGGTACATTCAAATTCCTTACATTTTACGTAAGTGCACTCAAATACAGTTGAATGTAAACTGTAGCAATTAGACGGAGACAACCGTACCAATATTTTCCGTGCGCCAAAACATGTTACTTGTCGCCACATCGACCGACAATTCGCATATACTGCGATCAGAATATGCTAGTCCCGCCACTTCCTTCAAGAGAAAAGCTTCAGGTAAACAGTTCAACGTTGAAAGTAGCCGGCGGGCCGGATTTTTTTATTTAAGCACTTTTGGTAGCTGGCACAGCTTTTTTTTTTTTTTTTTTTGCTCCTTCTGACAACTCAACAACGTGGGTCACCTACTCCCTTATTTCTAACTAGCGAAACCACTGGGTTGGAATCCTAGATAGCGCGCTTCTCCCGGCGAGAGCGTGTCAAAGTTATAAAAGTCGCTTGCGATCTATATAACAAGAAAATGGAGCAGGCACAGCAGGAGACGCGGAGCTGGGTGACCCCTCCGACTCCAGCTGACGATGGTGCCGGCGACTGGAAGATCCTGGTCTCGGCCAAACGAAAAAAGTCAGCCCAAGGCTCAAAAGTTCGCCTGCCCCCTCAGCGAGGGCCAGATAGTTGAGCCCCCTTGAGCAAGAGGCTGCCAAGAGCAGATCTGAAAAAGACGGATAGGGATGGTGACAGCTTAATAAGGAAGCCTTCGAGTAACCCCGGGGCCCACGCTGCCTCCACAATGGCGAAGAAATCTAAAGGGTCTCAAGTGAAGGTNCCCCCCCCCAGGGCGTGCGGCAACGCAGTTAACCCCTCGGCAGGTGTGCTCCACGCCATCGGCGGTGTCGGAGCCTTATGGTTTAGGCCAGATGAGCCCCTCAGATGCCCGAGTCATTTTGGAGGCGTGGGTTGCAGCCGAAAGGCTTATCGACTAAGGAAGTCTATTGCGACTAATGCGACTGCGATGTGAATTTAAGGAAAAAACTCATAGACACAATAAATAAAAAGACCCTTTTTAAAAACATGCTTTTATTTAATCCATGTACTAAAACGAATAAAATAAGATGTTTTTATTTAGGTAATGCTATGTCAAATGCTAATACCTCCATACATGTTTCACATTAGTAGATCCTAATAAAAATAAACGTGCTTACTATTTTTAACGCTGAAAATGATTTAATTTTTCATGTGGAATTATTTGTCTCCAAAAAGCTTGTCGCGCAAAAAGTTCATACAGTAGAAAATCAAATAATACCATTGGACAGTGATTGGTTGGTAAGTAAGTACTTGCCGAGTATGTACTTTCCTTACAATTCACGCGGCAAGCTTCGCCCTATTAATTGAAGTACATATATTTCTTCCGTGCGCCCTTCACGTGGAGAAGATATATGATTTCGGTCGGTCAACTGAAAATGGCGACGAGCCGATAATCGATCCCCGGATTCCTGTATTGATCGCAGGGGTGTTAACCACTATACCACCCGTTCACCTTCCGCAATTGTACACCATTTCCACACAGACCTAAACCCCGGAAGACCAAACACCCCTGCGATCAATGAAGGAGTCCCGGATTCGATTCGCAGCTCGTCGCCATTTTCATTTGACCGAAAGTTATCACTTATTAGTTGAAGTGTTTGTAAATACATTTTGTTATCTCATCACATTTTGTTCTTCTTAGCCTGAAACATTCAGAGGGAAATTTTGGATTGTACTTTTAGAAATACCAAAGTTCGAAACTTCCTAGTTTCCAAAAGAGATTAAGTATTATTCGCCGTGACGAAAAAAGAGAAAAAAATGACCTCATTTGCCACGAACTCTATGAACAGACAGACTCGTCTCAAAAGACAATGCGGCAAAGCAGTGAGAAGGGTGAGTGCGACGAAGGTCCAGTCTTTGTCCATCCATGCACGAATCGGGTCCCAAGTAGGACAGGGTATGGAGGGGACTGCTAATCCTTGGAATGAGTTGGGCTCCAACCCATTTTAGGTAGAGAGATGATGCCATTAGGGTACGGGATAAGCACCTATGGATTTCCCGCGCATGTCCCTACCCAAAGTATGATTAATACAATGTTTGCTCGAAAGTGTAAAGAAGCAATACGTGCGAGTGTGAGAACTTATGCTTGAGACATCAATAGAGGTTTTGTATTAAAAATGCAGCAAAAACACGCAAAGGTTGCAAAAAAATGTTTTCAATAGTCTAGTAAAAACGCGCGAATTTACAATTAGTTTTAATACACATTACGAAATTGATTACCAATAACTAATATGTTGAATTATTCTTATGTTTATTTATTATAGCATGTTCACGATGCTGATCACAAAATGTGTGTTAATGAATTCTAATATTATTTTATGCCATGATGTTCTGTCTCATATACTATATCTGTGGATATATGGGTCTGTATTAACTATTTTATCCGTTGATGCATTCAATGATCAATTGAGTTGTGGCCAAGGTAGCCAATATTTTAATTCACAGTTACATCTGCACTAATCCATCGCTGGCACTTTACACTAGTCAAAGTCATGAGAAATTTCAAATCATACGTTACTAATATTTGTTACTATTTACGTCTTTTTCATTCCCTGTCAACAAATTGCTACACAAGAATTATCGAAACAAAACATGTTGTAACTGCTTTTTTATGATAATTTTATTTCCTTTTTTATAAAAAATATCTTTATAAAATATTGATTAAAATTTTTTTTCGCTAACGTCAGAAACGTAAATAAAACAACCAATGTCCCCCAAAATCTAAGAGACAATCCAAAATATTGACATACAACAAATGCTAATAACCCAAATAAATCCTAATTAAATTTACTCCCTTTTCACTTCTTAAATTTATTTATTTAATTTTTGTAAAGAAATAGAATTTGACATTCCCTCCAGGAAACTATTTCTATATGTAAACATACAAATGTCTATAAAATAATAACAAACAATTATTATTGCACTCCGTAAAACGTAAACGACCAAGAAGATATTTGCATCCTTTTTACATTTTTGGTCACAAAAAAATTAATATGTGATACACCATCATAGTTTCTTCCGAGAAAACATTTTAATAAAGGAAACGATTTGTTCGTATTTTTTGTAATAAATTTATATTAATAATTATTTTGTTTCATTAATGTATTAGTATTTATCGTTCTTGATGTGATGAATTGTTTTTAATTCCTATCTCCTTATTTTTCTAATATCATATTTAAATATTGTGTTTTAAAAAGGAATCAAATAATACGAGTAAATTCTGTAATGATTATGTAGGTAAATGTGCCACTTATGTTTTATTCAACAACTGCTTAATACTTCCATTTTATTCAACTAAGGAGTAGTTGAGTAAAACACAAGTAACTAATTTACCGACATAATCATTATAGAATTAATTTAAATAATTTTGTTACATGCAAGTCACTTGAAAATGTACAAGTGTAAGTTATTAGTGTTGTTTACTCACATTGAAATTTTCAACAAAAAGTATGTTTATTATAATTAAACAGTGCAAGTTAAGTATAATTTTGCGACAAAGAGCTATGGGGGGGGGGACGCATCGAGACGGCTCTAACACATGCCGCTCGCCCAACTCATGCCTTAGAAAGGGGATCCGGAAAGGCTCGGAACCCAATTTTTATTTTACTTTAACTGACTCTGGAGCCCAACTCATGGCAGCCCCCTTTGTCCGTCGCAACTTTCGCTTCACATTTCCCCACAAGAAATTCTAATGAGTCAATTGGCTCTTTTTCATTCAAGGTTAGGAACCAGGGAAGATTGTGTTGGGACACTATTAACGGGACATTTGTATATTTTCGTCCTTTTTGAACACTTGACAATTCAAGAACACGCAATAAAGTGAGTTTTTGCCTAATACTCTTTCAGACAATGCGTCGCTCGAGGGGTGCTCTTCAATGCGGCATCTGCCGCTTATTAAATTCGGGATTTTGAAGCAATTAATGTCTCCATTTGCACCAAGTGCACGCGCGCTGCCGGTAGCGTAAGGAGAAGAAAAGAGAGCACCAACTTAATATTGCGGGTCTGCACTGTGAAGCGGCCTCGGAGAAAGAAGTAGTCATGGGAATTCTCGAGGAAAATTTAATAAAGAGCAGCTCTCGAGTTGATATTAATTAACGCAAGACAAACAGCCCTATCTCAGAAAACGGCTGAGTGATTTTCTATCGGGAACACAAGCTTAGAATGTTCTTTGCTCACGCTCCTGGGGAAGGTATTGTGATCAAAAGCTTACGGGCTTTCAGTGTTTTCTTATAGAAACTAGGGCATAAGAGTAACTTTTAATTATTGTTATTATACAGCATTATTTCATTTTGGGTTAATAAATTCCCCCAATCCATTGATGTGCTGACTCGCTTCTCCGGTTTGCTGGAGAAGAAATTATTCCTATTACACAGCACTTCTTTGACCTTGCGTTTGGCATAAATCTGAACTTGCATAACACATTTGCCCATTAGGTCCAAGAAAACGTGCACAGAATCGGTAAGTCCAGATCTGAAATGTTCTCTTATGAACATTTTTACTCTCTCCTCTAATATTTAATAATGTAATAATTATGTGATACTTACAGTACATTTTTCTAACAACATTTTTCGTTTCACAACAGAAAAGTTCTAATTATAAACTGTAAAATTTAGATTATAATAATTAGAAGTAAAATTCTCAAATCCGATAATTTATCAGAAAATTATCAGGCAGCACTACTTCTTCATCTGTAGCCGCGCAGCCCTCATATTTTGATATTGGCACCCTTTACTACGGCCCTCCACTGCTCTCGATCTTCCTCTACGTTATCTACCCATCTCATTCGTGGGTGCCCTTTTTTGTAAGTTTTAGTTGGGTGCGCTTTTGTGACAGTGTTTGTACATTCCGTGTAACAAAATTAAGTTCCTATTTTCCATTACTATATCGTTTTCCTTTCTTATTTAAAGTCCGAATCATTCTTTCAGGTGTAACTTGTACAACAGTAACTTGTGCCTGGTCTTATCGCTCCATTGTATAGTGTTATTAATTTTTTCTTTCCAATGTTGTACTTACTTATCCCTATCCTTATCATGCAATAAAACAGCCTGTCTATCTGTCATATACAGCAGATGTTTTCAAAATTTTAGTTTTCATCAATCAAGATATTTTAAACGTAGCAGTGCGTAGTGAATCAGTTCAGTCAAAGTTTGCGATATGCGCAAATGTACAGGGCTCGTTAGATATCAACGTAGACACGAAACCCGTTATCAAAATGCAAATTGTCTTCTCGGACTGCACTCAGTGGTTCGAATTCAGTCGTTTGCGAATGTACCGCAAAGGCAAATGAGAGCTGCCCCTTCGTGCCTTTAGTGGTAGCGTTCTAGCTCTTCACCAAGTCATCCCGGGTTCAATTGCCGGTGAGGCCAGAAAAAAATTGTAGTTTTTCACATAATGCCCCAGTTCATATAGCTGAGACTACTGAAAAGCGAACCCTCATTCTACTATCCACCTACTATTACTCCTCGTATCACTAACTTTAACTATTACTAACCACTCTTTCTAACCCCTCCACGTGGGTCAAATTGTAGGTAAACCCAACTAAGCGGCCCACCTACTACCTCCTATCGCCCTAAGTAGATAAGTTTCAATAGCACGCTACATTTCCCACGTACAAATAAAAAACTGAGAACTTCAACCTGTGCTCGTGGTGTTACAGGGGTGCTGGGATCCATGTTGAACGCCTTCGACATCCGTTATTGGCGCTGCGTCCTGAAGAGATCAACCAAGTGTCCAGACCCCGACATCAAATTCTTCCTCTACACCCCGTGAGTACTCCATCATTCTTTACAACTACTTAAACGAAGGATTCACGATTCCAGTGTTTTGCAATAGTTCATATGAAGGAAATGAAATATTACACACGAGAATACAGTAGAGTGGGGTATTTTGAAGAAGTGAATAGTAACAATTATTAAAATAGAGGTTGCTAAAAATAGAAAGTTAGAAAAAGAAAAAAAATCAAAACACATTATTCAAGACACTTGTAAACTGTAAATAACACCACCGTTTTAACAGATATCTGTCGAGATTTAACTTAATTAATTTAAGTTTATTCAAAACAATTTATTTGAGGAAAACATCTTGATTTTGAATTCTTGGTAATTGGTACTGTTTCCCCTTGCGGAATGTAATCACAGCTATCACACACCTTGTGATGAGTGATTAATTACATAATTCAAAATCATACGTATTCCTTATAGAACAAATTACATACAGTATTCGGAGCATGAAAGAAATATATAAATTTAAACCTCAAGTTCACATTCTAACAAATTTATATATAATATGGTCCCCAGATATTTCAGTCATATTTGCTAATTTTTAACCACACAAAAAAGTAGATGGGACCACATATTTAAAATTTTCAAAAGGAGAGTCAGGTGTTCCTTACCATCTGCTGACAGTTCGTATATCTCGCAGCCTAGAATTTTTCCCTCTGCGGTGCCTTTTCCCTCCTGCCCCAATGCGGTCTAGCAGCACTTCTTTAAAGTAGTTGGTATTAAAACGGGTTTCTGCCTCACTGTCTCCTGACGAGAACAACTGACCTTGCCAAGAGAGACCATATCAAAATAATTTTTCAATTGATGGAGGGTAAGTAAATAGTTTTAAACGTTTAAATTTAATTGTAATGTGATTATGGCATTCTTCTGAGTGCGACAGTATAATAATAATAAAAAAATAAATTTATTGTCAAAAAACAGTACAAACTGCGTATGACCACGTGGAGGAAAAAAAAACTAATTTACTCTCCGGAAGCAAGCAAGGGACCATCCCATCAATTCCGATCAAGGGCCCTAAGGCAGAGGCGGATTCAAAAAATTCAGCAAAAATTCCTAGATAAGATAAAAAGTTAGCTGCGAGTTATAATACTAATAGAATGTCAATATGTTTGTAATTTTAAGCAAAAAATTACATGTAAGTTATTATCGAACTATAGATTATTCTGAGTATAGTGCTTAAAAATTGAAATAACACTAAATTCACGATTTATTGTTACAATAGACCCGCCCCTAGACAAAGCCTAGAGAACCTGTATGATAAATCCGCCTCTACCCGAAGGAAAACCGGAGAAAAACCCGGGCCAGGATGGGGCTACAGAATTTATGTACACAAACGTGCCAATGTTGAGTACACATAAAACTAAATTAATATGAGCCATAAGACAACACAATCATGCAAGAAAATAGTTTTTGAAATTGTTATAAGTTGTTTAAAAAGTACTACAGCAATGGCGTGATAAAGCACAAGACGAATTTAACTTTTGTTAAAATCAATAAATTCTTTTACAGTGTAGAAGCACTGGTGCAGGAGGTAGTTTTTAACCGCGGATTTGAAGATATTCAATTTCATAATATCTTTTATATTCTTGGGCAGGGAATTATATAGAACGATTCCCGAATGGTATGGTCCCTTTTGGCAAAGAGTGGTTGACACTCTAGGGCGATGAATATTACTACTATTGCGTGTATAGTGTTCGTGAACGAGACTGTTTCGTATAAAGCAAGGGTGGTGCTTCAGTAATTCGGTCTTAACAAACACGACCGTTTCATAAATATAAATGCAGGGAAGTGTTAAGATATTTAATTCCTTGAATAAAGGTTTACAAGAGTTTCGGGGGTGAGATTTACAAATTATCCGAACTATCCTCTTCTGAATTCTGAAAGTTTGAATACTCTGACCGGAATTACCCCAGAAGGTAATGCCGTAACGTAAATGGGAGTAAACGTTTGCAAAATATACGCAACGGGAAATACGTGGACTAACTGCGTTAACTAAGATTCGGAATGCGTAACACAATTTGCTTAATTGGGAATTAAGATTGTCAATGTGACAATTCCATTTGAGGTTGTCTTGAATATGGAGACCTAAGAATTTTGTATTTGTAACAGTTTTTAATTGTGTTCCGTTTAAAGAAAGAGAAACCTGGGGTAAAGATTTTGTGATACTATTGTGAAATGACATAGACACTGTTTTGTCAGTGTTTACAATGAGACGATTTGCATGGAACCAAGTCGAAAGGTTAGACAAAACTTTTTGAGCATTGGCGTGTTTACATAGTAAATTAGTGTCATCAGCAAAAAGAACCATTTTGCAATCTGATGTGGATGATGACATGTCGTTCACATACAATAAAAAGAGTATAGGGCCGAGAATTGATCCTTGGGGTACTCCGCAAGTAAGTGGCTTTGTTTCTGAAAGACAACGCTCAAGTATTTTATTTTTAGTATAGGATATTTCTACTTGTTGATATCTATCTTTTAAATAAGAAGTTAGCCATTGATGTGGAAGTCCACGAATGCCTAAAGAATGCAATTTGGTAAGGAGAATTCCGTGATCGATGACATCGAATGCTTTGGATAAGTCAAGAAAAACACCCTGAGGATTTTCTCCACTGTCTAGAGATGTGGTAACATCGTTTAAGAAGGAAAATATGGCGCTTGTAGTGGAAAAGGATTTCCTAAAACCGTGTTGATCGTCAGAGAGAATGTTATATTTTGATAAAAAATCTAGAAGACGCTTATAGAACAATTTTTCTAGGATTTTTGAGAAAGTGGGTAGTAGAGATATTGGTCGGTAATTTCCAATATTAAGTTTGTTTCCTTTCTTGTGTAAAGGTTTCACTTTAGCTCTCTTAAATATATTGGGAAACACCCCTTCCGATAAAGAACTATTAAAAATATTTACGAGTGGATTTATTTACGAGTATAAATTTTATTTCTTAATAATGCGTCTGGTCGTTTTTAGCAGTGTTTTCGAAAACAATTAATAACTCATTACATTTTGTATGTAGATACTTGAAGTTAATAAATGTAGTGACAAATACAAGTGATTATTCGCTGAACAAGAATTATTTTTGTCACCCTTAGTTTATTTTATAAGAAGTAATGTATTCGACGTATCGGCAAAAACCGTAAAAATATCTCACTTTTTGAAAAATTTTAATTTTCAACCGTGAAAAAAAATTTCACTTGTGTATATACAAAACAAAATTACAAATCCAATGGTGGTAACTGTGTTTTTCTGAGACTTTTGTTGTACTCTCCACAGCTATCAGAAGTCAGGTGTCTATAAGAAAAAAACCGATAGTAGGATGGGGTTACAGAACTAAGGTATATAACAGTGGCAAGGTTGAAGACAGACAAAATATAAATAAGAAAACCTCATATAAATACGAAATCAAAAATAACCTGGCATGAATGCAGTTGTGAAATTGGATGATTTATTTTGAAGGTACTAGAAAAATGGTGTGATAAAATACAGATAAATTTACGTATTTTATATTTAAAAGAACACTTTGATTATATTTAAATATTTAATGTTTAAAAGAACATTTGATGAGAAATTGAAACACTTTTTAACTTTTACAAAAATTAATGAAATTATCACAGAAATTATACAGTAGCATCGACAAATGTGTAATTAATCTGTAATAAATTTCTCTAAGTGTCAAAAACACTAGAAAACAATTTAAATCGGAAAATCACCTCTTCCTCTTCATTCTAATATTGCTTTCTCTATAAGTCATGTTTTGAAATTGTTTTGGATTCTTGTTATAACTTACTGTCGTGGGAATAATGTCTTGATGGACTGTGAATTATCTTCTCCAACATTATTAAAAGATATCAGTGACGATTTGGTTAAATCACATACAAAGTGACTGAGACCCTAGTTGGGATATCAAGACGTTTCCAGTTCACACCCAGGCAGTTGAGCCATGTGTGGTACTCGTGACACAAATCTCAGGAAAAGTTTGCAGAGCTGAGTCAAGAGATGGTATTATCAGAACGACTCGGCTGTCAAGGTCAACCTTGCCTAACTTCACTCATATATTAGATTTAAAAGTACCTTCAACTAATAGTGAGTGAAAACGGGGATGTTCAATAGTTCAACATGAGTTTATTGGGCTTATGACTCTTCACACAAAAACTTTGTTTTTTCAATAATTTGCCATAAGAATCATATCCCTACATACGACAGATAGTTTCGTTTACTACGTGTGTCATAAAAGTGTCAGTGTGTTGCCTATAAACTCTGTTCAGATTGTTATGTAAATTCAATTATGTTCAAAATTAATATATCATTGCCACCGGCATACATTCATCAACAATCAGAAACTTTCAATTTAAAAATGTAGAGAGTGTATTGGGTTGTGTTATCAATACATTCATGTTCTAGTGATTGTACGGTACCGCAAAACTCAAACAATTTATTAGATAAAACTACATTTATAGCATATGATGTACAATTCAGGAAACAAATACCGTTAGTCCTTATGTCAACAAACCAATCCGTTTTAAGCTGCACTGATGGATATTGGCAAGCCTATAAAGGAGAGTCGCATCGATTTAAATACACTTAGCAGTTATACTACAATGAACGTCCAATATATAATAAAAGTAAAAAAAGAGTACAAGACTTACGACCTTTTACGGACGAACAGAAAATATTGTGTGATTACAAGCTCACAACGTTTCGACTTTCGTTTGAAGTCGTCGTCAGGTGGTACAAACAGTCACGTTGAACACAGGTAGACGTCCTTGAAGTTACCATCGCCATTGTTGCCTAATCAATTGAGACCAGTACTCAAATTATACGCTTTTTAAAGGCTAATTAAGTGGCCTAATACCGATTTTAAGGCTCAATATTTTCTGTTAAAAAATGATGGATTTGTTGACTTTGGACTTTGGATAAAGCTAGCATCCTCAGAAACAAAAAAACAATATATATTAAAGGCTTCTCATTAACATATATTTCAACAACGTAACACAACATCATTCAGTAGTTAAAAAATCGAAAAAACTAGTTTTTACGCGCTCCGCGTAAGAACCACAAAGCGCCGAAACTTCAAAAATATCAAAGAAATCTGATATTTGACTTCGTCTGAATTAAAGGCTCTTGGAAGGCTTTTCATTGAGATATTTTACACTAATGTAACTTCGATTTGATTTGAAAAAACTAGTTTTCACGCTCCCAAAAGAACCACAAAGCTACAAAAACATGAAAGAGATCTTGTATTTCATTTCGCCGAATGAAAGGGTCTCTAAAAGCTTCACATTGATATATTTTTTAACAATGTGAATTAAAGGTTCTTTAAAGGGTTCACCAAGTGCCAAGACCCCTAAAATCCTATAGTGTTATAAATCCTACATCACCTGATGTAGGATTAGGATCTAATAGCTCGAACATAAGATATTTTATAACAATCTAACGTATCTTTCGATGACCGAAAAGAAAACAAATTTGGATATTACGCGAACCGCGTTAATTTTCTACTAGCAAATCGAGTTTTAGTTTTTTCATGAAAACAATTACTGAAGGTGTAACTTTGAAGTTGTTGTTCCGTTTTATTTTCTTGGGTTTCTTGTCGTCAAATTCTGTCCAAATGTTATCATATTTACAAAGAGCTGTGTAATGTTTAGATGGAGAGGCGTCCAATTCTTGTGTTATAACAGGTTTATAAAAATTTATAATCCTGAGTAATTTATAAGATTTTCCTCGAAAATCCAGGGAATCTTGTATGGTGTTTAATGTAATTTTCATGTTTAAATCTGCATCGATGACTTATAGAAACAAAAAGATGCCTGCAAATAAAATTATTAGCATTTTTTATAATTATCAAAATATAAATAATACTCATTGACATTATGTGTAAAAGTCGAGCTTACTAGAATGTACCAAGAAATAGTATAATATTTATATTTTACCTGCTTTTTGAAACCGTGTTGTGCATATTCCTTTACAGTGTGAGCTATCTGGTTTTTGTTTCACGTGACAAGAAGTTTCTCGGATGGTAGTGTTAATATTTGCCACTACACTCTACCTGGAAGCAAGAACGTCTGATGTTTGTATCTGAATTAGCACCAGATTTTTAGTCCGAATAGGGTAACTTGCATTGCACGTTGTTGACTCGGTATAGCTTGGACACGACTGCATTAATAATCGAATCACATAACTTATTGTACAGTTGCAATCCAGCCGAATGCAATTGTTTCTTTCCCGTAACCTATATTTTTCTGAAGCTACAGAGAAAGTGTTCAGAAATATTAAAAGTCTTTTCCTGTACGTATTCGATTAGACTTCATTATTCATAATACTTTCGAAGAATTTGAAAAAGTATCATCAGTTTTCTTCAGGTCATGCCTCAACGAGTAATGTGGTACCGCAGCAAAAAGAATAATTTGAACAAGAGAATCAAAGGAACAAGTAGCCACAGGAGTATAAAATTTGGATGTGATTTGAATCGATATCCTTCTTCTTCAGATATAGGATAAGATCAGTCAAACACAATGTATACAGACTTTTAAGCACATTACACAAGTATGTGCACCGGTCGGAATGTCACCATTTCTACATGGTGTACTCACATCCTTAACTTTAGCTGTATTTGTCAAATTGGTGTCTGACTCGAAGTTTATTTCCTCTGTATTACGAATCGCTTCGGAGCTTTACAACGAAGTATTTGCCGTTGTAAGTTGAAGATTGGCAGGGTCGTCGACAACTAAGATCATGAGGTGTAAGGTTTTAAAATCATGAATGGATTCACTTTCTTTAATTTTACTGGTTTCAGTGATCGATTTCTCTTCAACTTCATGGCTCGAGTCTTCCGAGGATTCACGAGCATCGGCGAGTACGTTCGCTTGCTGTTTCACATTGATAAGCTTCATTTTACCCGCCAAATAATCGATATGGTCTTCGCCAAAAAGCCTCTACTCGAATCGCAGTGCCGTTTGCAAGCGTTTGTGTAAAAGGTGTTTTTTTATTTTATTGAACTCTCCTTCCACTGATGCGCTGGACGCGGGAACACGACCGTAGCCAAACTTGTATCTATAAATACACGACCGTAGAAGTGTTTCAAATCTTCCATTAATTCTTTTGCGAAACTTGGTAAAATGTAAGCAATTACTTCCGTTCCGTCTTCAAGAGACTCAAATGCCTGTACATTAATCTGTGAAGTTCATTCACTCTAACGACTTGGTTCTTCAGTTCTGCAATCACTTATTATCTTCCTTAGTGTCTCCATTTTCAAACCCCTGATCACCCGGAAGAACAGAATCTATGATGTCGTCGATAGAGGATCTTGTTGTAATAAAATTCTCCAAAATGTCTTTATGCAATTCTGCAATAGAATTCTGTGAGGGGTTTCGTATAAGAAATCTACTCGTCTCACTAGAGAAAGACTGAGAAAATGATTTTTCTTGCATCCTCTAAGTATGTACACAGAATGAGTTTTCCAATGTCACTCAGAAAAAATTGTTGCACTAATCGAGGTAAATTTTGCTTAAGTTAACATACATTTTTGTAAAGTGTGCAACATCAATTTTGATATAGAACTTTGGCAGTTGACCAGAAAGGAGAGTCATCTATTGTCAAATAACCAGCATACGCTCGAACTATTGCTGTTAGTAGTGCTCTTGATGAGTCCGTGACTGTTTCTTTGAGGGTGGTAATCCTACGCTAATATTTATATTCAGTCAATATAAGATTGTAACTGCATTATGTTTTTCAGTCAACATTTGTGCTACTGGGAACTGACCTTCTCTAGTTTTTATGACAGTTAAATATTTAAAAAAATGTGGTTAGTTAATAACCCATCGAGTTTCATCAACTTTTTAGAGAGCCCAACCAAAGCATCGATAAATAAGCAAACATTATTTTGCTCCGCATAAATACAGTACAGATTTTTTGCTAATTTGTGCTGTAAAAAATGAAAAATGGTACTTTGCTTATGCTTTAAATTGTTCCTTGATTTTGTTTCATAGAATTTCCAAAACATTGGTAGGATTTTTATCCAAGTATAGATATTTCTTGTACTCGTTGGAAACCGTATACAAAACGTTCGAACTAGGAATTGCAGGAGCCTCTGGGTCTCCTGGAAGCATCATCTCATTTTCTATGTCTGCCCTCAAACACTCTACTGAAATTTTTTTCCAGCTTTTTTGCGAGATTATTTCTTATCGGTTGTCTGAGATACCGAATGTCGCATTTCCCTGTACCAAGTGCAATTGTAGAGCGAAACAGAACACGATTTTCATCAGCACTTATGCTAATGAAGATTTTACCACCACATTTGCAATTACCTGTAAAAGTAAATAAACTATTATTTAAATTTGTCATATTTCAATCACAGCATTCAGAGTTTGTTGAAATTAATACATTATTATTTTTGTTATGCACTTGTTTTCTCTGTTCAAACAGATAGTTGGGGTAAGCTTATACCCCAAGCCGGAAGTAAAATTTGGTCTTAGTCGAGACCTGGTCGAGACTAAGAAATTTCCTAGTTAGGTGGCATATTCGTAATATAACGGATATCTGCATTTCTGGCAATACTTTTCTAGTTAATGGCAATCTTGCAAGATGCCATGTCAGTGTTTTGAAATGACTCCAGTTGCTGAAATTATGAGGGGAATAATTAATACTTCATTTTGTATCCAAATCTTTTGAATTTCTGTCTTTAAGTGCCTGATATTTATGAATTTTTGTTTGTTCTATCTTTTTTAAATTGTTAGTGGAAGGAACAACTACATCAATAATAAAAGTTTTTCTTTTTGATTTGTCTATTAATATTACGTCTGGCTTGTTATGATCTACTGTCCTGTCTGTAATGATTTGATTATCCCAGTACACGGTGGCTTTTTTATTTTGCAGGACAAGTGGTGGATCGAATACATAATACGGGGTAACTGTTTCAACCAAGTTAAAGCTCTCATCTAGCTGTTGGTGAATTATTTTGGCCACTTGATTATCTCTGCAGGTGTAGTCTAGAGGGGCGAGTACTTGGTAAACCGAAATAATGTGATGGACAGTTTCATCGCAGGTGTGGCATGCTCTACATAATCCATCGACATTCTCATGTAGAATTTCTTTTCTGTAATACCTAGTTGTACCATTCATATACCATTCAGTCTCTTCATGGAGTCGGCCATGTTTCAGCCATAAATTTGATTCTTCCTTGTCAACATTGGCATCCTGAAGAGAATTTGAGAATTGTCCATACAAGGGTTTAGCAAGCCATTTTACACCAAGGGATTTGATTCCATTTATAGGTAGTTCAAAATTTTCCGATAACTTTAGGGGAGTATATTCTTTATCTAAACGAACAAATAACTGATGAAGAGGGTCGTGAGTACTCTCGAAAAAAATTTCATAATTTTGTAATCTGCGAATGACAAAGATTTCCTACGTCTAATAATCCCCTTCCCCCTTCTGACCTTGGCAGGTAAAGGCGATCAACATATACTTTGGCATGGTGTCTTCTAAGTTTTGTCAAGAATGCACGTTTTCCTGTTGATGTTGTCCAAAACTCTGTGGGACCAATTAACAATTCCAAATCTATATGTTAGAACGGATACTACTCAGCTATTTATTGCCGTAATCAGATTTTTTGCATTTAATTGCGTTTTCAATATTCAAATGAACCTTTTTTTGTACTTGTTTTGGAAACACTTTTTGAGGTCTGAGTGGTGAAATTTGCGATTTTGTAGGTAGTCAAGATACATATAATTTTAATCTGATCCTAGACATTTTATGAATGATTCAGTTCACACTTCAGTATTTTCTCCTGCCATGAATTTATCTCTATTAATGAGCATGGTAGCACATTTATCTAATTCAAAGGACATTTTAACGTCTGAGCTATAGAACTGTATGATTTTCAGAAGGCTGTGCAGATTATCTGGAGAGTTAGTGAACCATATACATTAAGTGGGTAATTTGGGATGTTCTCTGCTTTGTTTCTAATTTATAACCAAATTGTGTTTCATTGAGAAGCCTCGACAATGGATTCAAAGCCCGGCAAAACCATAGCGGACTTAGTAAATCACTTTGATAAGTCTCCCTTCGATTTGGTATGTTACAGGTAGTGATAGATGCATGATGTACTTTGGTCATCTAATTTTTCATTATTCCCTCCATGAAATTGACTCTTGCTGGATTAATATTTTTCATTTTGAGAATCTGAATAAACCATGAGTGAAGCATTGAATCAAATGCTTCTGAAGAAGGTCAAGAAATTTATCCATAGCATTTATTGAATATGCTATGGATAAATTCCTTGATCTTTGTCGACTTTGTGTTAAGATAAATGTGTCAATAACAAGTTGTTCTTTGCAACCCATAGGTCTCTTGAGGAAACTTTTCTGCTCCTTTGCCAGTACCGAATTGTTATCCACAAAATTGAAAATTATGTCCGCTATTATTGATGTCAGCAATTTGTAAATAGAAGGTAAGCATGTAATTGGGCGATGGTTTTGAGGGTTATCTTGACTTCCGGTTTTGAAGAGGAGGTAAGTAATACCTTGTGTGAGGAATTGTGGAGCATCGTCGGGTTTCTGAATCATCTGATTAAATGCCGAGTTAGCTGTTCATGGACTCAAGTGAACTTCTTCCACCAATAACTTTGTACTTCATTGATTCCTGGAGCTTTCCAGTTCTGGGTTTACTTCAAAACTGCATTGACAACCTCTTTGGTAATTAATAAATTAGGCATTGTTGGCAATTGATTGTTTGCTTCTTCCTCTTGAGGAATCCACTCGTCAGCTACATGGTGGACGTCTCCTGACCATACTTTTCCACAATAGTTTTCCAGATCTTCTTTTCTCACCTGCGAATTTACTCGCGGGACATCGTGATTTTCTATAACTATAAAATTTCTTCTGGTTTCTTTGAAATGCTCAATTTTGTGTTTTACGCTGATAGCCTTTTTAGTATATGACGAGACGAGAACCTTTTGCCTTTAGTTTTTATTTGATTGTCTAAATAATTTGTTAGCTCCGAATTCTGTTTTGGTCCGAAATTTCACATTTGATGTCTAGTTTCTTGAATGTTGGCATGAGATTCTGGGACAACGTGTTCCCTCTTTTACCAGTCATGTACGATGTCATTTGTCTTTCTAAGTCTTGACATTCATTTACTTTATTATAGAGACGTGTTACTTCTACATTTGCTTCTTTAGTCCATTTGACTCGTCCTGTTGTGTCCTTTTTTTGATGTTGTGATCCTTTGAGTGGCTTCTTCTTGAGAAGTAGGCAAGCTCTCTGGAGAAAGACTGAGATCTTGTGGGTCCATATGGTCACTTACAGCATTACTGCAAGAATCTCTGGTGCTACTAGATTCTTCACAGCAGAAATATTTTTCAGATATGCGGCTCTACCTACCAACTGTCTGCGGTCCTTGTTGACCTGTGTGAAGACTGGTCCGGTTTTTGGTTCTGTTTCGCTTTGTTTGTCATTTGCCACGGTTTGTCTCACGAGAAGCAAGGGTAATAGAGTCGAGTGCAGCAAAGCCCCGCGTTACTACACTAAGACTTCATACAGCTGGAGGGCGCCAGATATCCAGAGGATCCATAGGGCATCGTTCAGAACTAATTAACTCTCAGCCATCCATTCCCTGAGCACGTAATCTTCCACCTCGAAATTGGGGATTTTTTCTCGAGATTCACTCTTCTAGATCCGCCGTGTTTTGCGTGAACAGGGTAACCTCGTGCAGGATGTGACTCTTCACCACACTCGGACGGTCTTGGATGTAGCGTCATCAGAGTAAAGATCTTGCATGACACCTTAGCTCATCCCTGGGGGTGGTCAGGACCATTGTCAGTTGAATCCCGTACAAAGTTACTACCTCTCTCAAATTCCATGACCCCTTATTATTATTATTATTACTATTGTTGTTGTTTTTACTTATTTCTCAAAGATAGGTATCATTCTTTGGGGAGTAAAACATTGTTTCAGGTTTCAACCAGCTTCCTCAGGACCAAGTCCTCCATTGTGGATCCCTACAACACTTTGCGCTGGATATGGGCTTTACCTCTATGAGCAATTTCTTGCAGTACCCAATCTCTGATCTTACATAGGAGTTATTCACGTTCTTTTTCCAACCCTCCCAAGACAGAACCTAACTTACTTATGATGATGGGGATAACTTCTGTCTTAACTCCCTACATTCGAATCACTTCTATAGCCAAGTTCTTATACTTCAGATTTTTATCAGTCACTTTTGAGACAAGATTTCCTTACATGGTATACTAACATCAATAATTTTACATGTTCTTTCTCTGAGATCTCTGATGACGATATCTGGTTTCTTGGCATTAGTCGTTCTATCTGTACAACTTGCGTGACATACAGTATAGTAATTTCTCCATTCGACACAACTTGTTGGGCAGTGTGTTCATACCACTTCTTTCATAAATCTGGTACACCTTTGGACTTACACATGTGCGAATGCACATGGGAGAAAACGAAATTGTGTCTTTGGAGGTATTTGAAACATTTTAGGTTTTAAAAAATTAATCTTCAATTGTGAAAAGAAAATTTTCACTCGTGTATATACAAAACAAAATTACAAATCCAATGGTGGTATCTCTTTTTTTCTGAGATTTTTTTTGTACTCTCCACAGCTATTAGAAGTAAGGGATCTATATTAACAAGTCTGACAGTGGTGCTGAGGCCAAGAAATTGAGAAACTCTACTCTCCTCAAACCCCTTGTACACCTTCGGGACCTGTTGTGGAATAGTTTGACTTTGATTTTTGAATTTTTACTAGAAATGAGCAGGTTATACGAGAGGTTCCTGATGAAAGAATATATGTAAGCGGAGCGCAATGTGTGGTACACATGTCTCGACCACACTTCCAAAGAGAATTGAAACGAGGTTATTACATCGTATGAACAAGAAACGACGATCCAGATGCTGGTGACGGAACGAGGTTGATGTTCGGGAAGTGAAGGCATCTCATCTCTCTTCATTCCTGCAAGATTGTCCCTTTCCATTCAGAACAACAATTGCGGTCATTTGAGCATTGTAGCTGTGTCAACTAACCTAATGACTATAAAAAGAGATTTAGAGTAGTGTATCAAGGTTCAAGTTTGGAGGGTGAAAAAATGGAACTCTTAAGTCTAGATAAAAACAAATTATGTGGTAATTCCTTTTTTTATTTTTTGCGTGATGAATTGTCGTCACATCTTTGTACTGTAACACAGTATAATTAATATAGTAAAGAATATTACCCTGTTTTAGATAAATGATATAATTTAATCGTAAGTGGAAGAAAAAAATAGGACAAATTAAAAATTTTCTCAGGACTAGAAACTCGTAACAATTGATTCTTAATTCTTTTGCCTCATTGCATTCGACCGGACGTCACATTTTTGGGTTCAATTTTTATCTATATAGAAGATTCACTAAACTTCGCTGCGCATACGGAAAACAAATGCGATATAAACCAACCCGTTTGGTTGGTATAAAATTAGGTGTTTGCGGTAAAAAATTATGATAGGTAACGATTAGACCTACCAGAAACTAGTTAAAAAATTGAACTTTTCTCCTTCAACTGAAATATGTAAACATATCCAAAATTTTCTTTAAAATCCCCATTTTCCATTCAACGTCGTAAAAAGTGACAACAATGAGTTTACTAGGGTCAGATGAATCGAACTCAAGTTAACTGCTGCACTACCAGGTCACTTCCATAACTGAACTCCACTTCCGTTTAGGCCTGCACTTTCTCACACGGGATAAGTGAAACGTAGCGTACATAAGAACGGTTTCATACGTTTCTACGTGTTTCACCGCGGATGTAGCGCAGCGGTCAGCACGCGTCGGATCTTTGCACGAGCTCTCGAGTTTGATACCCGGCTCGTCGCCCTAATCATCTAACCGTAGTTACCGCATGTCTTTTGCTTATATAGGTACACAGGAAACATATGCAAAGGACAACAATGTGAAAAAGTTATATCCGGAACATGTCGGACGATTGTGGAGTTTAAAGGAAGAGAGAATTCCATTGCGCTTCGAACTTGAATGATGTGTCAAAGATATCCGCCATCACTTGACGTTCTAAAAGAGAGTTCTGTACAAAAAAAAAGTCATGAATTCACAGATTGTAGTTTCACTTCCTCAGGAATTGTTTATCCGATATGACATTAGTCTTCTGGAACAATATTCTTAACAACCACAATGTATTTACAATCAACATTACGTTTCAAGAGAAGGGACCGCCAATAAAGTTTTATGACTAATTTATATTAAATAGATATTTCTTTACTCATTAATATGTCAGATATTTCAGGTGCATTAAATTTTTAATACGCAATGAAATAAATGTGAGAACAAGTACAGTATTTGATATATAATGTTATATAATATATACATGAACAATACATATATTAATAAGAAACTTAGACTTACATTTGAGTTACAAACTTGTATTGATTCATTAATTCACAGTTTTAATAAAATCGTTCACCTGGAAATGGGAATCAAAAATTTCTTCTTTCATTAAGATGTTTTTTTTTTCTTTGAAAATCACGAAGTCAAGGCGATGTGGCAGCCGCAAAATCTAATTTTACAGTGGTTTCTAATTGCTAGATCATCAGTGATACATTTTGTGGAAATGTATTTTACTACGAAGTACTTCACATGTTCGTCCCATGGGAGAGAGAGGCAAGTCTATTTGAAAAGCGGAGGAGGGAGGTTTAAGTCCTTGAAGGACCCTCACATCTTGTACCTCGATATGAGAACGGAATTCATTTTACTGAGTCAAACCATAGAAAAGGATAAAGAAGAAAAATGAAAAGAGCAAGAAGCAAGAGCTTATCGGATTCACGAAACTCTCTTCCCCATCTCATGGCCCATTGTGTTCGTTGTTAAGAAGTTTGTATGTTAGGAAGTGAGCGATAACAATGCTTATTCTATCGATAAGTAGTGTATTGGGTGTGGAACGCAGAGGAACGACGTTCCCTTACTTCTTTTTTAAGGGAAAGCGTTCCGGGACAATGTTTGGAAACTCAAACAATGTAAATTAAATGTTTCAGAATTAAGTATGACCTAAGACAGGACTAAGTTTTTAATGAAAACAATATGTCAATCCGAACAATGTAATTGTATTACTTTTCTGAAATGTTTAGTAGTTGGTTTTGTAGTGGGTAAGAAATTTTTCCCGTCCTGAGTGGGGAAATGCCTACTCTGGGTAAATGCCAATAGCAGATCTTCTTAAAATTGTTCGATTAGTTACGATCTATAATCTAGAGAAATATGTGAAAAGATCACAAATGAAAAGTATATTATCCGAATTACTTTATTGTTCAACCCATTTAAATTCCATTGAAAATATATTCAAGAATATTCGAAGAACTGCTCGGCTCAGTTCCCTTTCTCTGAAATTGACAAAACAAATAACTATTGGTTAATTTTATGAACCAATTAAAATGCATGTATACCCTCCACAATTCTTCTTGAGATAACATTTAGAAACAATTTTGAAAATAGATAAACCAATTGTGCGATAAACTGTGCGATTCCTGAGGAAGTGAAAGTGCTAGTACTTCATTGCGAATTTTTTTTTCAAACATTTTTCGCCGACTGTTATCCGATACTTGGTTTATTAATTACGCGAGATGAGTACAAAGCACAAGCAAACAACATTAAAGATTTTTTTAATAATAAATTAAAATATGAAGATAAGAATGAAAATCAAAAAGTATGTGAAACATATACTAACATGGGTACTCGTCCATCATCAATACCAATACATGAAAGTCTAGTGAAAGTGAAATGGAAAATGAAGAATCTACGAATGGTGGATGAGATTTGTAAATTTGGAATAGTTGAAATAGAATCCTTGTGCAAACGCTTTGATATACCATTAAAAAGACTTTTGAATGCTGGCTTAATGGTGTATCAGTGAAATTTAAATGCATATTTGTCATTCAAACAGCGCCACATTTCTCTTTGTGGTACCGTTGATAAATATTGTAAAACAATCGATTTTGATTACGATAAATAATACTTTCATATGTAGTTAACATAATTGCGTTTTCGAATGCTGACATTATTAATAAAAAGTACGAAGGGAATCTCACAGTGCCCCACATATTATGTTTTAATACAGTATAGAATCGAATTCCCAATTAGTTTGCAATTTTTTCAATGCTTACTACAGAAGATCTCCAGTATTTGAAGACCAGCACAAACGTAATGACACACACACAAAAAAACCCAATAAGAGTCTATTCAGAGACATAATCTAGGTCCACAGTACTGTCCCGCTACCTCTTTGTACATAAATAAGTCACTAACAAATCTACATAATTGGAAGTCTACTAGCACTTATTTTCTATCCTACCAATTTAGTCTTTCGATTTCAAAAAAAAAAAAAGGAAACTAAACCTGGTTTTTGTTACATTCAATGAGAGAAATGAAAATTCGTCACCCCGCTTCAGACTTCGTTCGAGTGCGCATCGGACCATAATCCGTCATAAACATTGTGTGAAGCAGGTTGTGTGTGAAGTAAAAACAATACCAGCAACCATGTGATGCGACCATCTGGAACTGTCGTGAACGTGGCGTTATTTTGATCATGGAAACAGTGTGATCACGGAAACAGTGTGATCACATAAACTTTGAATAATATTGCTTGATCCACACTGCCTCCTGCATTTTCCAACCGCCTGAGACGCTGTTCGCCGACTGAGTTTCGGCAAATGCTACAAAGAACGTAACTATGAGCTCACATATCTTTCACTCTCCAGTGAAAATCTAATAAACAGTATGATCTTTCATGAACAACACAATATCCATTGATGAATTCAATAACATTTAACTGAACCTTGTTGTATGTAATCATGACTCTTTTATCTTTAAATTAATGTCACGGGTTTAGCTATAAGTTTTATTATTAGATATTTTACGGGTATGTCCATTGATTTCTTGTGTGTTTAAGTTAGATTTTTGGTGGGATTATTAGGGAACCTGTTTTGTGTCATTTCTTTGTAAACTAATTAATAATTGTATGTACATGATTTATTGTTTGTTCTGATATAAAATCATGGTAATCCATGTGGTCCTCCTATTACAAAAATCTTTCACTTATTAAAATCAAGATTTCATCCACTCCCATGGCTACCAGAGTGTTTTTGGGGTACAGTTCATATTCCAGAAATAAGTGCTAGTACTTTATCTAACATTTTCACTCTTAATGTCCTACAAAGTAGGGAATCAACTTTTCAAAATAGAGTACCTATAAATTTATCTCGTCATGCAAAATCTTACTTCTCTAGAAAGTTCATCAAAAGTATTTGGAAATAAAAAGAAAAAAAATCTGAACATTGAATTATCTACCTTCAATTTAGAATATGCATTAAGTATGACGCTGATATAGTCTACCCGTTTTGTTGTTGCCATAGATGCACACGAAATGAGTGAATTATACATGCCTCATATATACTCAAACACAAACTGAGCGACTGATCAGACAGTTATTTACCTTAAATACGAAATAATCGATTACCGTTCTATATGCCATTTATTACTTTCAAGATACAGGGGGTTTACTTATTGATACTAATAATTGGTATTAAAATTACCGATGGGTAGTAAGAACGACTGCAAAATCTTCGCCCGGGTGCCTGGTATATAATATTATTTATCACATTAATTTGTTTGTTTAGAGCGCACTAGTTCGACTTGAACACGATAAGGGAATTTTTTTATTGTTCAAAAATAACAAACGAACTATATATACCTTTCGTGACAATGTGAACACAAAAAATTAAGTACCCCAATATAAACCTTTTCCAAACACTGGTTGCTTTACGAATTAACTCTCCACCCTCCCCTTCTTGGGTCACTGTGTCCTCGACTTCGTTCGCGTTGGATCTTTCTCCCGTGGAACCAAAATGGCACATTGTCGACAACTCCAATGAACTAGAGACGAAACCTCCTCTATCGCCAATGAAACAGATCCTTGCGCGTCACGCAGAGCAGAAACGCGTGTTCCCCGCACAGACACTGATTTACAACCTGATTTCGATTAACACGCACACATCTGCGCCGGAGAGAGAAATATAAGTTGTAGCAGGATCCATCTGGCTTGAGTGAGCTTTCGGAAGAATATACGGACGATTCCCAAACATTCCTGCTCTGCGTTCTTTTCTTCATAAATGATGACGGAATTTCCCGGAAACCCCGCTCCAAAAACGATCTCCCAACTTTATTATCCCGAACGGAGCAGACATTGTCCCAGCGGAAAGCAGTCGCGACCTAACTCGCTGGAACGAAAAGTTTGCAATTTCTTGCGATGCATGAGAAAGTTTTTAACGGGGACGCTCCTATTAACTCGGTGCGCTGGGCAGAAGCCTTCGTTCGGAAGTCGCGAAGGGTCCGGCGTCGAGAGCGGGGACGTATGTACCCGACGGCGATGGCAGATAATTGTCGAACGGCGAAGAGCATCTTCACTTTATGTTGAGGAAGGGGAAATGAAAGGGAAAATAGACTGCTCATAAAATCGCACGAAATTCTTTATACATCCGCATAGTTAAGATTATGAAAACGATTCTAAAAACAGACTGCTCTATATTCATATGTAATGATTTTACTAATCCTTTCTAGACATGATCAATTTTCTCGAAAATCACAAGTAACAAAGTTTCAAAGAGTAAGTCAGTTCTATTATTCTTGTTTCTTAGGACTATCGTCAAAATCCAACGGGTTATATTTTGTTTACACCAATCAGTGACAGTATAATTACAAGGAAAATTATTAGAATTGACTATCCTTCCATAAATATGTAAACGACAGTCGAAAGATACTCACGATGAAGCCGATCAGATGGACATGAATTTAGATAACAAACTAGTAAGAAAACAAAACTGACCCCCAGGGACCTGGCGTCGATGTAACCGGTCCGTGTAACCATGTTACCGGCGGTAACACTAAAAATTAAACTTATAGAAAAGTTCAATAGTTTAATTACCTCGTAAGAGTATTTTGAAATAATATTGACGAAAACAATATTTTTGTTTGCCCTTGTTCAATGGATTCATATGTGAGTCGGTGAAGAAAGTTGTTACCGGTGACGAGATCTGTAACATCAGACCCGATAGAGGACGTTGACTCCTATCCTTCTGTCGCGTTGGAACATAGCGATATCGAGGAAAATCCTTCCAACATGTCGCGTTGGTCGTTGCTATGTATATATTTAGCGTTGTCTTTGTCCCAACGTCGGGAGATGATAGACCCCAGAGGAAATAATTAGAATACTCGCTTGGCAATAGTTAGAGTAATTCCCTATTCAGGTTTTGGCGTTTGGTTAATAAAGCAGACACATATAAACTATAACAAAGGTTTAATAATTGAATTTGCACATAAGCTCGAAGAGAGCTTATAATTAAAAAGTTATAATGATGTAAATAAGTATATAATAAGTAAATGATTACATAGTTATGTTAAATGCCCTTATCGGAGCGGGAGATCAATATATTGCATTAACATCTTCTAAAGACTCGTAAGGATGTCAGGGTCCATTAGACTGTTCCATATGCTTCCAATTACCGTTAATACAGATCGTCATCAGAACTGTTGTCGGCTGCGCTCCGTGAAGCCGCGCAGGACGCTTCTTGCGTCCCGTCGCCGACATACCCAGCCTCGGATACGTCACATCGTCTCCAGCGAGTTCCCCATGGAAGAGATGATGATCAAGAAGCAGAAGAGAAGAAGCTCGGATGGGCGGTCACCAGTTTAAGTAACCGTGAGGGGTGTGCGGGGGGATTGGTAAGTAACTTCCCGAAAGCGCAACGAACCTTGGAACCCGCCCTCATAGGGGTGGGGGATTCCATGTGGATATTTGAATGTATTCCTCAAGAGCTCTTCATGGTAGGAGAAGTCATTGGGAAGGGAATCGTTCCACACGGCTCTACGATAATTTATGGAGATGGTAAGGCGTTGTCTTATGCATTTAAATGCAATTAGGAAGAAAGAGGGAGGAATGTCACATTGAGGGGGGTGACAGAGTGCAGTGGCGTGGCGAGTCATACGATCGTGTGTCATCTGGGGTTGACCGCAGAGAAAAATAAGCGCCCTGAGAACCTCACCACAGAGATGAGACAAACAGGAAAAAGTTATTATCTCTCGCGACTGACGCCACGGAGTTCCGTCTGGCGAGTCACGATTAAAATGACACTAACTATTTAAACTATCGATTTAAAGATCCACCCTGGAAATATATTATAAAACTCTTGCGTAATGTCAGCTTTGCGTAATATTATAAACCTTTGCGTAATGTCAGCCCCGTGACACTTCCATGCCCCTCTCGAGGATAAAAATCAAGGGCATAGTTACGCCTACTCAGGGGCCCTGTTACTGCTCAGACCGACGGTAAAATCCCAACTCGCTGTGGAAGTAGTGCGAGAATTTCAAAGTTGTAAATTCCTTGTAATTTATATTCTGGGGCCTTATATACTTTTATAATTGTTTTTGACTCATACTAATATTATATTATGATATATGCTGTTATATTATAAATACCAGTGGTGTTTAGCGGCATCAAGTAACAGAATTGTAGTAATATCGGAAGATTATTTAAGTAAATCGCAAAAAATAAACAAATTAAATCAAATAAAAACGATAAATACAAATAATATATACAAATAGAGGTGATTGAATTCATAGGAATTCATGGGAAAATACATTGATATGATACAATGAAAATGAACATTTGACATTTATTGTAGTAGTATTAACATGTTCGTATTCAGTAAGGTATAAATAATGAAAACAAACAAAAAACATTCTACTCCGTTGTAACGTCGGTGCCAGGACATTCCACCAATTTGTGAAATATTAATATTTCTTTGCATTTCCCAAGCCGGATGCTGTTAATAATCTTACAATAAGTGGCCGGTCGGTGCTAAGACGGAATTGCGACGAACTTGGGACCCACCCTAAGCCTCTTCAGTTATTGAGGTATTGTTTGAACGAACACCTTTCACTTTTAAGGGAGGTACAATTGATTTCGGAGAATGCGGCTTGAGGCGTTGACCCATGTGCGGTCCACTGGAATCTAGGTGTACCTAAAGAAAAGAAGAATTTTACGAAGTAATGAGTGAAGTGCGTCGTCCGAAATAGAACAATGAGACTTTGAAACAGGTGCGCTAAGCTGGGACCGAAGGTCTTCGCGGGGCAGACTGCGTTCTTAGAATTCAAAGGGATGGACAAGAAGAATATTTGCAAGGTGTGGTGGCGAAGGCATCGTTATTTGCGGATCACGTGACTACTGCAACTGTATATATTGGGAGGAGTGAAGATATTAAGGGACTGTTTGTGGGGAAGTAGACATCCGTCAGCACTGAGATGTGACTGCGCTAAGACTAGGTCGCGGAGACCAGATGTTCGTTAGGCTGCTGCGGTAGTCTCAATGAAGTCATTACTAGTTGCGAGTGTCGTAACTAGTATCAGTTAGTTATTGGGGAAAACAACTTATAATTTCGAACGATCAGATAACCTGAGGGTTTTTACAATTTAGTTGTCGTCAACTATATTTAACCAAGTGTAATTAATGCTCTCTGACAGCATTACTTGTGTAATAACAGATTATTAGATGTCTTAATGATTTTGGGAGTTTGTCTCTGTTGTAAATTCAGACTTCTAGTTAATTCGTAAATAATCATTATTTATTGTTATTACACGTGTGTTTGATTGCTCGGGAAACCGAACTGGTGGCAGCGACAAAAACTACCATAGGGATTTTGGTATTTATGTGGATCCTGCTTCTACCAAAGAAATATTAACATCGCTTCAGGGTTGGAGGTGTGATGTTACAACTGTCAATAGCTTTTAATTTAACCAGAAAGCTCTTTCGTTTGCTTAGTGAATTTCACAAGAGCTAGGATAGTCATAAATTGAGCAATAAATTTAAAATATACAATTGAATTACTATCCACTTTTTCTTTTAATAGAAGTGGATTCTTATGTAGACCCATTGACATTGACAGATATTTAAGGAGTTTCTTTTTAATTGTTTATATAGATTTGATGCATAACCTCTCGAATAAAAAATAACATAACATGATATTGGTTTATATACATATAAACGATAATTCGCCATAATCCATCAAATTCACGGGATAAAATTCTTTTGGACAGGTTTCGTCTCAATATACTCCACTATGCGGCGTCACGAAGCGATGTTTACTAGTCCCGTGTTCATCCCCCTTAACTGCACACAATTTCACTTATCTCCTATATGTGAATGTCTCTCAGGTCTTCCGGGGTTATTGTCTGGGTGGAAATGGTGTACACATGCGGAAGGCGAACGGGTGGTGGAGTGGTTAAAACCCTGCGATCAATGTACGAGTCCCGGGTTCAATTCCCGGCTTATCGCCTTTTTTTCATCTGATCGAAAGTTATTACATATTTTCTCCACGTGTAGGATACACGAAAGAAATGTATATAATATTCATAATATTTGTTGTGGGGCTGTGCAGTAGCGTATCTGGGTTACGCGGGACCTTAGTGCATGAGGAAAAGCGGGACCCCCTATCCCAGACAAAGAATATTATTGAAATAAAACTCCATATAGTGCAGTATTTTCAAATTTTATTTTTAGTTAAATTAGTCACGTTCATAAATTCTACTACTATTAACGTCCATTATATAATCTAATTAAATATATAATTAAAAACTTACGACTTTATGTGAGCTCTTCACAGAAAATATAAATATTGTTCGTCCATAAAATGTCATAAGTTTTTAATTATTTATTTAATTAGTCACGAGTATGTTATTGTATGAATTTTTGACTCTAGTAGAGACTTATAATGTTTTGATTACTCTGAGAGAAAATGCAATGAAAAAGTACTACTTGTATGTTTCAGACTGCAGTCATCGCGATTTTTTAGAAATATTATAATCGTGGTTTTAAATTTTAGCACTTCACCATATCGGTATCATAGACATTGAGCCGGCATAGGTATTTGAGTCGCACTATTCAAGAAGCTTCATAACAATGACAAGTTCAATCTCGTTCATTCAAGTATCGTTCGTGCCTAGACCCTGATACATTTATTTTTTTACTTATTCTAAATCGTTTCCTTATAATGTGCTACGTAATAACACTTAAAAATTTAAATCTCGATTGCGTTAAATGTGATTGTATTTCGATTGTAAAATTTTAAGATTTTTCAAGAAAGGTACAAGAGTGATATAACGTTTTAAAAAGTTTTTCACTGTTCGCAAGTAAATATTAAGAAATATTTAATGGATATAGCTAAATATTATTAAGACATTTTCAACACCCCCTGTGCTTTGCAATGACCTGCACAGTAATAGTTACGTTACTGGGGCTGTGTGTCAAGACTAATAAATGAATTCAGTTTTGGGACAGTGAAACATTATTTTTATAATGGCTTTAAATTCCAAATTAATTGAACCAATGACAGGATCTTCTTCCACTGAATGTGAGTGTAATTTGTGGTGGAAAATCTCTTGAAATAATCTTTGGCATCCCGTTCTTATGCGGAAAAGGAAGAAATCGTTAATAAAGACAGATCTACCCCTGTTCTGAAGAATTTAAAATCGAAAGCACCTGGAACACATGATCGCCATTCTAACATTTCTTGGTATTGAGATTTCTCTTGGTTATGTGTTTGTAAAGGATTATCCTAACTGTTTTGCTGGCCGTGTCTTCTATTCTCGTCTGAAAAGAATGCGCGGACAAAGAATAGAGTGGAAAATATGGGCAGTTTTAGAATCGTTCGTGAACTTCATGAAAATATATGATGTCGGCTATTGTAAATATTGAATTGCTGTCTTTCGTCATCTCTTCTATGAAGTCATTCTTTAAAATGCCAAAAGATAACAAAATTTTCTGATATTGACAAACTGGATTTCATTATCCTGCTCAATTCTGAAAACTTTGTCAACTATGATGATATATTTCCAGAAAAGCGATTTCGGGTGTTAGTTCAAAACTACGGATCATTTTTCAATAAAGTACGGTAGAAAAATGAACTCTGTTATTTTCGTTATTCATCTGAATTTGCTAGCAATGAATTGGGAGTGCACTTACCTGGCATTGGACTTACTAAAGCATCCAAAGTGATGAAACTATGTGATTTGATTTTGACAATTCCCGCGACAAGATCGTCAGCGGAAAAGTTATTTTCAGCTCTCAGACGTATATCGCATACATATAAGTGAAACACTCAGGGATAGGATACGCTTACTGGATTGACTTTGATGACAATTGAAAAAGCACTCTTGAAGGTGGGGAAAATACCGACATTCAGTGACACAGTAATAAATCTATTCTTACAAAAAAAAAATCAACGACTGGAACTACAATATAAGTACTCCAGTGGAAAGGTAAGTCTTCCTGAAATTGTTTATTGCTATTAATGTTCTGGTTTCTGGTTGGGCTGACAATTTTTCAATGTGTGCGATGACCGGTAACACTCGTGCACTACTCACACCACGTTACTGCTGCTACTCATTAAAAAATAAGAAAAACTAATTCACAAACATATTGGAAAGGAAGAGATTTACGTGGAATTCCAAGACTACATAGAACAAACACTTACAACACGTAAAATAATTAAAACTAGAAAGTAGACAATACAACAGGGTTGGCAATATTTTTATTCTTATGAAAAAAATATGATAAACAGGAAAATCATCAGGTATTCTTCGTACAAAAAATAACGAATAAAAATATATTCTTTTATTTCACGTGACAAGAATAACAATTAAAAAATTATGCTTTTATTCGACAAACTTTGAATGACGAATAACAAGTTATTCTTTCACTTGACGTAAATAAATGACGAATAAAATGCTACTCTTTGATTCGAGCAATACTGATTGCGAATAAGTTAGTTTTTTATTTGACCCCTAAACAAATAATGAGTTATTTTTTCATTCTAAAAAAATAAAAACACAATTTAAATTACACTTTTTTGTTCTTGGTAGAATAAATAACAAATACCGTTATGCTTTTTGTCCGTAATGAATAACTAAGTCGAATGTGAATTGTGGTTGTACTGTTCATAACCAGAATGTAATTATTATCTTACGTATGAACATATAAAATTCATGAATAAATATATTGTACAGTAAATGTTGATATTCTTAAGATTAATTGAGGATTTATCTTAAAAATTAAGTATGACTGGAAATTGCTTATTGAATATTTTTGACATGAAAATTTTATGAGTATACGGATTAATTCTAATATAATACGATTTCTTCTGATTTTCACTATAAAATTTTGAATGAAAAATTATGAACAATTCGTTATAAAATTTGAATGACAGGAGTCAACATCTAAACTTCATATCATTTATCGTGGCACATGAGACCAGGAATTTACTGAAGTTGTTTAAGTGAGATAAAATATTTACAAACAATTCAGAATGCATTAATATACTTTTAATTTTTAACGATCAAACCCTTAAAAATAACACCGTTTTAGAGCTAATACTTTTAGTATTTGCGTGTCAATTATTCATAGCTATAATCATTAAAAAAATGTGTCTCCATAATGAAACATTCATACGTCGAAAGATTCTTGAAATGAGACTTTGGATCACTTATTGAAGGTGTTTCTATTCCGGTAGTTTGAAAATTGTTTCTAAACCCAATCTAGTACTGAAGCTTTGACACACTTGTTACGCCTAATTGAGAAGTATAATAATTACCGTAAACTGCATCAGTAAAATCATAGAAACTTATGACTTAGAATGCGATGTTTTAATACCTGACGTACACCTTGTCCATATTACCTGCAGTTATAACACGCATTTCAATATTTTTCTTTATTGTTTATCACACAACTGTCGTCATGTAATATTACGACGCTACGATATCCCCGCATCGTTAATGTCATAAGATTCAAATAATGCAAAAAGAGTTTTCATTAAGTTTGGCTCTTAATAGTATTGTCGTGGGGTGGGAAAGGGGGTTTTGGTTTTGGGCACGGATCCCCAATGCCCACTTCAGACTTTGTCGATGGGTCGGATTCTTGTCCGTGGAGCTAATCCCTATTTAGGTTGGCATGATAGGAAGAGAGGGAGCAAATAAAATAGGGATAGTCCAGTAACGACACAGCAGTTTATTACAACGTTCTCACAACTTACGTTGGTTCTCCTGAGCAGCACCAGCCAGCTCTTACTCGCGCTGTGCTTCGCGCTGACGACTCGACATGGAACTCCACCCTGACGGAGTACCGATCCACAACCATGGAATCGGCGACGACAGATTAACGCGTCGGCGTCCAGGGAAATTGAGAGTTAGTTGGGACCGCGAGGTCAGGACGAACTAACCGGGGTTAGACTCAGGGTGACCACGAGATCTCGGTTAAACGGAATGTGCTGTTCTCGGAACTGTGAGTTAAAGCCAAGTACAAGGGTTGGAATTGCACTTAGGACCTTAAGGTCTAGCCAAGTACAAGGGTTTGGGTTCGTACTCAGGATCTTTAGATCTAAGCCAAGTACGGAGGATTGGAAGGACGAACGCACGCATCTGTCGCGCGAGTGGCAGCCGTCCCACCTCGAACGCTACGAGCAGCTACGAAGGTCGGATTATATAGCCATATAACGCTGAGTCGTCAGTTTGAATGTGGCACTTCTCTGCTTGGCAACCCGCATCCACGCGACAGTATTAAACATTTTGTAATACTTACAACGCCCACGAGCATGTAAGAAGTATTATCACATAAAGTCTATATTACCAGTAGTCATGTGGCAATATACATTATATACATTAAACCATTGAGAGAAGGATATAGAAACAAACTCTCTGAAAATATGCCATACTGCGGCGACCGGTGGAAATGTAAGAGCAAGCCTCATAAACCAACATTCATTCCCTCTTAGAAAGCTACATACGGAATTCGAAAGATAACGTACCTAATCTTAATCTTCAGATCAAGATGCGATGCCTAGACTAGTTATTACTTCGGTTAATTTATCTCCGAGTTCCATTTTATGTCATCAGTCTCTCTCGACGCAGTGCGTTTGGTACACACCATGCCTTCGGATTCTTCGTAGGAAACACACTACTGATTTCTAATTTA
>NNCF01129133.1:527515-537598 GCA_002313205.1 Laupala kohalensis | reverse complement strand
AATACATTCCCTCAAGACAATATTATTTATATTATTACTTTTATTAATATCCAGATATTGCTTGAAAAGCATTCCCAGTGTAATAACAGTGTTCTGTTCATAACAAGTTATTCCTTGCAATACAAAAATATAGCCTTTTGTGTTATCAATTGCAACAAGAATATAAATACCAAAATAATAAAGTAACTCGTAATATTGTATTTATTGTCAAGAAGCCTGCTCTTCCACCTGACCGTGACGGGGGTGAGAAATTGGGATAGTCCGGTGTTGGAATGCTGGGATACTTGGTTTCAAATCATTAATAGTCTCGAGTGGGTGAGAAAAACGTATTATCCGATCGAGCAGGATTTTAACCCACGTTCTAGAGTTCAGAGATATTGTGGGAGATACGACGCTACCACTAGACCACTAATGTGAGTAATGTTACTTTCTCGTATACGTAGTATATAGAAAGTATTGTAATGGTGAAAAAATTTGAAAGAGATTTCGTCGGAAATATCTGTTTTGACGATACTTGATTCTGAAAAAGTGGTTTTTGGCATAACGTTCGTCTGTCTGTTCATCCGTCCGTCCGTCTGTCCGTCTGTGAGCAGCGATTCTGAGAAAATGGATGAATCAAATGGATTCGCATTTCGTATTTACGGTAGAATTTACTTGTTGTCAATGCACGCGCTCTATTTTTTAAATTTAAAACTAAGTGTACTTCACATGAAGGTCACAGGAATCTTGTGAATGTTTCTCAGAAACTGCTTCAACAATTTTGCTTAAATTTTCTGTAGGTAGAGTACAATTAGTATGCATTACAATCACATTAGTGGTATTTCGCTTGAAACTTTTGTATAGACGCAGTAAAATAATTTCTGTCTGCTACACTTACACATTAGTTTACTGTTTCAAGAAGCTTGAATATTATTTATCAGTGTAAATGCACAAATTAGACGTAAAATACACTTTAAGACAACTGAAATGATAGGTATGATAATGATAAAATAATTAGGAGAACACCAAACGCACTGCAGATAGGAAAATACCTAATTTATTTGTTATTGTCAAGACTATTACAGATTTATTAAGTGACTATGCAAGGTTTTTTCTCCTTGTATACTTTTTAGCAGTTAAACATTGTCCAATATTTGTTTATCGAGTGCCCGTCTTCGTTTATTCGTCACCCTAACACACATTCGTAATCTATACATGTCATACAAGTCACCTCGTATTTCCTTCTCATTTCTTTCACGATTTTCTCAATTATATACATGCATTCCTTTATATCCGTAAAATATTGGCAATACGTACTCCCCAGAACAAAATTATATTACCCTGTAATGGGGATATATTTATCAAGATCCGGCACTATCCCTTCTGCATCGTTTAGAATAACTTCCGCCCACGGACTCACCTCGTACACTATCCTACTCTTCCGACATCCATACCTAACTTAATAATTTCGATCGTTACAAATTATAGGTAGTAGTGCATAATATAGGTTATTTTAATCTTCAGCTGATTATTTATCCTAAAGAAAATAATGAGAAATTCCCTCCCCCTCCTCCTCAGGTTTATATTAAAATGAGCCCAAAGAATATACAAAAAGCCACTTGTGAGGTAAAAGGTGAAATAAAGCAAGGCAGAGTAGGGTATGACGACGATACGTCAGCTGTAATTGAAAAATATCTTATATAAATAAGGGAGATCCTTCCCTTCTTAATTTTGAAATGCATTCTTTAAGTAAATGTAAGAAATGTTTAACCAAATATGCAACCCGTTGTAATTTTGAAACAAAATGGTGTCACCTTTTGTGTTATATCCTATTGCAATTGTTCTCTTCTATCATCTATATTCATAGTTTCAGTTTGGATGTTATAAATTTGTTCTCCTATTTTCTTTGATTTTAATCTTTCTCAGTCCACCTTTCTGTAATTAATTCTCTGGTCCAAACACATGAATTCCGTGGTCTGCTCTTCCACGCGGAAGCAAATTGTTTTATGATCACCTGCGATTACATCTTCTACTCGCCACATCGTTGCTTTCGTAGTCTTAGTCCGATTTTGTAATGTTACATCTATTATAGTTGGATCATTATATTTTTAAAGGAGGAAGGTCATAAATATTTATTACCCTTAAATTGTTTTCTAAAATCAGCCTTTAAAGAGCTTTCCCTCTTTTATTTTCCATTCTATCGCTCAATAAATAGAATCGCCCATTCCGATTCCTTCCGGGATATATATTTTCTTAATATCTTTATAAAATTTCAGTTACGTGTACATACTTTTGCTCCCAGATTGTATGTATACACGCATACTTTTGCTCCCAGATTGTATGTATATATTTATTACCATAAGATGTATTCTATTCTTAGTGACACGTTAAACGTGCAAATAATGTGTGGCATATTCCTTTATTTCAAGCATATCAATTTTAGTATCACTTACCCATTCGACAGATTTTCCTATTGAAATATTTGTTGTCCTGAACTGTAAAGGAACGTGGTGCAATCTACCGAATTTTGTGTTCGGTTCCTGTATTA
Organism: Laupala kohalensis; assembly: GCA_002313205.1. Lineage (NCBI taxonomy): Eukaryota > Metazoa > Arthropoda > Insecta > Orthoptera > Trigonidiidae > Laupala > Laupala kohalensis. Next base: position 535,071 of record NNCF01129133.1, on the reverse strand, counting down.
AACATATGTCTACGTCATTTTCGCTCATGTATTTAACCAACTCCACCGTTCCTTCAACACACCGTTGTTAATTTTTCCGTACGAAATTAATCACCATAATGTGTTGCCTGTTTTATTATTGAACACACTCTCTGAAATTCCTCACAATCTTTGCTTCGTACTGTATGACAGTAACCTATGCTCTTTCTTTAACAGTTTATACAATTTTTTGAGTTGACATGAATGTTTTATGATCATGTCCGGTCTCACCACACTTTCCACACGTTGGTGTGCTCTCCCTACTAAATTTGGCAAGATGGGCGAAATGATGGCATACATAGCACCATAGGGGTTCTACAAAATCTTGTATCCTATACGACTGTAACCCTTCTCACGTTTCATTAATTGCTTATACAAAACACTCCCTAATTCTATAACATAACCCAACGCCGCGACCTCCATGCCTCATTGCCAAACTTCTTAATCTTCATCCCTTCCCCCCCCCCATCTTGTTGCAGAAAGCTGCGTTTAAATTCGTCTTCATTCTTTTCCGTAGCATTATACACAATCACTTTAGACCGGATTATTTTAGGTTCCTTTTCTTTGAATTTCTTATTTTGACCAATCAACTCCCGTATTGCTGTGTATGCCGCGCCTTCTTCAACTCGTGTTATGATTTTCTCACCACATGTCAAACGCTATCACTCTACATTTATTCTTGTTTTACCTCGGTTCATCATCCCATGAATTGTTTCCTCCATTTGTATTTGTGAGTCCTCTTGGCGTTCCTTTTGTTTTGAGTCTTTCCTTCTTTTGTTTTGACTCACGAAATTTTTCCGCATATATTTCTACATTTCCCAATTCTTTGTACCCCTCCAAAGTATCCGTTACCTTCTTTCCTATTTCTTCCATACACGCAACCATATCATGTAACTGATCCGTAATATCTTGCTTGATATTTATATATCGTGAATGTATTGTCTGAGACTCTTCTTATCTTCCTGTAAATCCCTGTCCACCGTATTCTACCCCTCATCAAGGACACCAATGATTCGTTCTTCCATCCCCTCCAGCACACTAGAGTCTAATAACTGCTTATTTGCTCTTTCTAATGCGTCAGTTGCATGGTTTTTTTTTCTTTGTATCATCAACCTGTCTCCCAAGTTGATAATTTTATTTCTGTTTTCGTACACACTTCCAAATTCCCTTAACACCATCCTTAATCTTCTACTATATGTTATTCCCTGTTACCCTTTTAAATGTATCATCCTCAAATATTTCTATTAATGTAGTATATAATAACTTCCCGTCCAGTTGTGGAGCCTTCCCCTCAAGCAAACTTCCTTTCTTGACCCGTCGTGTTTTCTGATAAATATGGCCATCCTCTTTAGTAGTACTGTATTCACTCGCACTACTACTTCCGTACGGTGTTGTCACCCCTGTACTTTTTCTAATTGTACTAATGGTTGTTTATGAAATCGTCCCTTATCCTTCCCAGCTACCTCCATGCCGTCCATAAATCGATAGTTTTATTCCTCCAACTTTCTTATACTAAATTACTCTATGCTGAAGCTAATGGCGTGTGTCACTGGCAAATTTGCCACTTGGCTCCTAAGTAATATTATGTAGTATATTTTGACTGACATTTGTTAATAGCTGTCGTTTATTATTAGCTTTGGTCCATCAAGCCCCTTAGTATTGCAAGGATACACAATCTGGATGCCAATAACATTTGTCGCAATCAAATCGTCCGCTTGTATCCAAAATTACAGCATATGCTATATTTCTACTTTCATTTGTTTATAACTCCATTAGTGTTAACTTAGGCAAATGATTCTCGTATTTCTAGTTGTAGGATTCACTGTTCAGAAATCAATAGCGTTTGCCGCAATCAAATATGTCTCTTTTAGAACACAAAAATGAAAAGAACACAAAAATGAAAAGTGATCGTTTCTCTGTCACGTCTAAAATCTTTCGAAGTTATGCGTTTTGGCTACGACACGTACCATATTCATGTGGATAGTTGAGGATATCCCCACTACCTCCCCAACAAATATTGATGAAATGTGACCAGATTTTCCAGCACAGAACGTATCTTACTCATTTCAGGTATATAGTTATCCGCACCATATATGCAGCGCTGTTTCTCGTGCCTATAGCGATGCAACATTTTTTTCCTGTGCCGCGGTAGACTTGCTATTAACAGGGGTTTGTCTCGATTATATTTCATTACTTTCCTGTCTCCTGTCGTCATAAACGTATTAAATTATGAATATGAAAGCACACATGTTGGTGAGAGATTGGGTGATGTGTTAAGTAAGTGATTCTACACAAGTGGTGTAGTATAACTAGTTATTATTTTATATCTGTATAATTGCACTGTGTCATCCTTTATAATATTCATCTTTCGTATTCGGCACCAGACAATGCAAATTCCATTGAAAGAGCTCTCACCAACTCCAAACACAAGAAACAGAAACGATATTTCAACACTCCGTTTTCATTATTGACATATTCTAAATGTCCATTATCTGACTAATTTGTTTCCTTTATGAAGATATATGTTCAGGATAACCACATTGCTTCTGAAATTCTTGAGCGTTGATGAGTGGAGGATGAGTGATCGGTTTCAGATTTGCTGAAGAGAATCCAATGTTTCATGGTTAGTCGCCGTCGGTGACAGGAACAAATAAGGAAATTCTTTCTCATATTTTAGGTGGTATTCTTTTGTGGCTTATTATTTTAAAATTTGTTCAATCTACAAAAAAACTGCTATATGTATAAAATCCTTATCAAATACGCCGAGAAACGAGTGGGACATTTTTGTGAATAGAACATTCTACTTGTGTTACTTATTAATGTCAATAATGCTTCCAATGTAAAATGAGTTTGATAATTTAAGTGCTTTCATCCCCTGTTCCAGAGACAACTTGTTTGGGAAGCAGATTGATGTACGAAGCCCTTACTCACTGAAGTACTCCGGCTGGAGTCCCTCTCGAAAAAATGTCATAATCATTCACGGCTTTAACGGCACCGAGAGCAAGACTCCCATGACATTCATAAGAAGTGGTAAGACAATGCAAGTTATTCCTATCTACTTTTCATAACCGATCAACATTTTAACGTTTACTTTCGTTGAAAGCCCTAACCACGTAAACGAATTACACAGAGCAGGAAAAATTTCTGAAATGTAGTCGTAAATTATGTATCAAACTGCAACAACAACCTTCTAAAACCAATAGTTACCAAGCATGAATCCGTCCGCTCAGATAAATATACCATGATCAACAAGACATCAAGTCACTTCTTCTTAGGGTCTACGACTTTCATTGTTGAATGTTTTGGCTTGACCAACAATTGCTTTCCATTCTTTCATGTTCTGTATCTTCTGCATCCAGTTTCTTATCTACATACTTCTCAGGTAAAGACATCGATAAATGACATCATCCTTCCACCTGGATTTTGGCCGACCTCTTCTTTTAGTTGTTGCAGGATCCCAGTTATAAATTTTCTTAACAATTTTATTTGTTTACATGCAACAAACATATCATAAACAGCTCAATCGTTGTGCTTGTGTTTGGTTTACGATTAATTATGTTATGTTGAATGAAAATGGGAGCCGTCGAGCTCAAGATCCTGAGTTCCAATCTCGGTGCCGTCTCTCATTTTCATTCAACATAACATAATTAATGTTACCTGGTGGTGGGGTTCACAGCAATTTAGGAGATTATATTGGTTTACGATATTTTTATTTTTCTGCAGACGGTCTCTATGTTATTTCTCATTCTCTATTCACCATGCGCCAATTGGATCGAACCAAATATTATCATTATTCTTATCTCAAAAACAGTGTCACTGTACATCCCTCTCTTTCAGTGTCCATGTCTCCGCAGCATAGGTCCCTATTGGTTTTTTCACTGCTTCATACCATCTCCATTTTGCACCTCTAGATAAAATTTACTTTCAAACAACCCTTAATTCGCAAAATTAGCTCTATTGCCTGCCGCAATCTTTGCCCTTATCTCTACTTCCATTACATTGTTGGCATTTAATATCGACACTCAATAATTGTAAGATTTGTCGTCTTCATAAAGTACATCATCAATAATAACACCAGTAGGCTTCAGCTCATCTTATACGGTTTGTTTTATTTGAGTTGACTATTAGCCCGTTTGCCTTGATTTTTCTATAAGTTCTCTGAAAATTTGTTCCAGGGCATTATTCGTTCTGGCAGTCAGAAAGATATTGCCGGCGTAGGCTAGGCATTGCTTTAACTACGTTGTAATGTTCCCTTTAATATACAATTGTACCAGTATCGTATCCATCACTATGGTGTTGCTGAAAGGGGGTCACCCTGTTTAACCCTTAACCTCGTGCCAAATTCTTCACTTAACTGACCATTTATTCTCATGTTTGCTTTAGTTTCCATTAAAGTGAGTCTTATTAGTATCATTGGGACTTCATACCTATTTAAACAGTTTAATAATTTGTATCTTAGTATTGAATCAAAGGTTCGGGTGTAATCAACAAACATTATGTAGTTGTATACCATGTTCAAAGCATTTTTCGTAGACATGACTCATAATGAAAATACTGTCTATCGTCGATCTATTTGGGCGAAATCCAGATGGGTTATTTTGTAATTTATTTTCCATGATTTCCATTAGTATATTGTTCAATATTATCGCAAATACTTTGTATACTATGTTCAGGAGTGTTATAGATCTACAGTTCATACATTCATATGAATCTCCTTTCTTATATACAGGAAATATTGTACCTTATATGATTGATAACGAAGATGTAGCACAACAATAAATAACTGAACCATCGTTTAATGAGAAATGTTACATCATAAATAAATTTAAAACGAATAAAGTAGCTGGCTCTGAAAGTTTATCACCTGAATTTATTAAATACGGGGACAGAGTTCTTAAAAAAGAAATTCAGAAACTTCTCCTGTCTATCTGGCAGACAAACAAAATACCAAGTATCAAGTCATAAGGTGACGGAAATGACTGCTGGCCCGATGGTTACGGTTATTTTTTGTAATTCCATATTTTTAATCGATCTGTAAAGCTTTGCGCAGTTCAAAAAAAATATAAAAAAACAAATTGTAGCAGGAGCGCTTATGCAATCAGCAAACATTTCTCACCTATTTGTTCCACATGCCGCTAGTGCGGCTAGTGTCAACATGCCGTGATGCCAGGCACGAGAAATAAAGACTCTGCCTTCGGGGGCTCCTGCCGTTTATGAATTCAAAAAAAGTGAGAACATTATAGAATTGTGGTATGAAGAAAGGCACGAAATCTGCATTGAACAAAGGTGTTCGACCTATGTCAGACACATAATCCCTGGACAGTAAAGCAGTAACGTTATGCGTGGAGTATTCTTGCTACATAGAATTGTGTGGACCTGTGGACACTCGGGGAAATAATATTCAATGACGAAATGGTGCCCATAGTCATTCTTTCCCACTCCAAGAACAAAAATCGTCTAATTTCCGTCATCCTTAGGGCACCTGAACGTGACAATCCAGAACGTGAAATGAGAAGGACATTATACGTACATTTGTGGACAATGATAATTTATAAACAGGTAACATATTTTCTTTCGTAAATTCATACATTTTGTAATCATCAAATTTTTTTTTTATTCCGTCCCTATGATGAAACCTTATGTGATTCTGATTGTAATTACTGGATACTTTTACTGTGTATAGACTAAGTAGAGAATGGGCATTCCCATAATACACTACACCTTCACGACACTTTTCTCTCCTGTTCCGCATATTCATGAACCATCCTCCCTCAAGTTCACATTTCTTTAGGTGAACGTTGAAATTTCGTGTCCTGTTAGAAATTCAATGACATAAGAATTTAATTTTAACTATTTTATTTTCTTGTACATGAAATCCACATTAGGTAGAGAAGCATATGTATTCTTCCCCTTACTACCTTTCACTCATCGTGTTTGTCACAAGTTTCCGTGTTATCCGTTCTTTAGACTCCTTTTCTTGTTTTTTGAAATGTTTCCCGTCTTTAATTCCTCTCCGTCTACCTCCATTATCCACCTACATTTCAGTTTTGTGTCAAATAAGTTAATTGGCATCACTCCATATATCATCTCTATTGCTAGAGTAGATATTGTTCAATAGGTTCCTCCGATGCGTTGCAAACGTATCCTTCGCATTCCTTGAACTTTCTTTTCCACTATTCCAAACACAATACGGTATCCCTATGTCATATATCCGAACGAAATAATTGGTCAAATTGCTCACTTATAAAGTCGTGCCACATTTCTGATCAAAGTTNTATATATATATATATATATATATATATATATATATATATATATATATATATATATATATATATATATACACAATCCAAAAAACGTTGTCTATTTAAAATATTTTCAAATACAATTTTAATTGTGGAATTCCTCTATTTATCCTTGAGAGACCAAAACACATTATTTTGGTCGTGATTTATTCTTTACCATTGTTTTCTCTAATGATTGAATTGCCATTTTGGATTTCTATTCCATATCTAATCTGATTTTCCCTCTCACTATAAGTGCTTGTGTCACGTAGCAGATTTTATTCCGTTTCAGATCTTCAAGTATATTTTTCATTATTATGTTCCAGAATAATGGTTCAGTAGCTGAGCCTTGAAGGCAAACATATTTAGGAGGTCTAATTATTTGTTCTCCATCTATTTTTAGCATAATCGACATATCCTCCAAATTCTAATGCATTATTTGTATTAAGTACATGGGTAATCATTTGGTCTTTATTGTTCATAGTAGTATTCCCCAGTCATGCGTTGTCAAAAATTATAATATCTAATGCACCCTTCTGTGCATTAAGATAACTATAAAATAAGGATTCGGTACTTCTGATGCGATTACACAATTTATTCTGACAATAGTGAGGTATATACAATACATATAACATTTACAATAAATACACAATTCTTTTGCCCCCACAGTACCAAAATACAAATATAAATCCCTCGCAACTGATTGCGCAATGTTACATTGAGCTCATTCCCTTGATTCGCGCATTTACAGTTAAAATTTATACAATCAATTTTGGAAAAACAACATCAAAGCAAGCACGAAATGAGCAATAATTACATCTTCCCTTCTGATACTTAATTAACAGTTCTTTTTTTAAACGCCTTTTCTTCTCTTCTTTCTTCTTAAAACAAACCCCAATTTTTACAGTGAATGCGATAAATTCAACTCCAATGCAACGTTCTCTTTCGCAAGATACTAGTTAACATCGAATTACAAAATTAAATATGAGTCCCTAATCAACTAAATCACTTCGTATAATGTCCGTCTCACAGATATGTATACTCACAACCAGCGTATTTTCTTCGAAATCGTGTTCAACCACCACGGCTCGAAACATCTCTTTTTCATCAACGCAGGCTGCACAGCTGCTTCAGAGCTCGTCCAGTGACCTTGACCCACGCCTGCTTTTACCACGATTTTCGTCCTCGTGCTCCCTCGTTTCGATCGGCTTTTGCGACAGATTTTCTCAACCGCCGGCGTGCAAATGTTTCCGG
>NNCF01129133.1:507382-526839 GCA_002313205.1 Laupala kohalensis | reverse complement strand
TATATATATATATATAATTCGTATTGTCGTTCACTAAAGTTTCCGGTTTCCTCAATGTTTTTGTCCAACTGTATATAGATATATCGATACATTGATCGTATATTTTGCCAAATGTCTGTACTAGTGCAATAGACCTCTACTCTTTAGGATTTTTTACGTTTCTAGTCGGTTTTAAGAACAATTTCAGATCAACTATATTTCATTGTTTGCCTTACACATCCATTCAACATTTTCATTAGCCTATGCTTTATTTCTGCATAAACCTTTTTAATAATATTTATTTATTAGCAATCAGTATAATAAATATTAAATACAATATATAATCAATAAAATACAATTTAAATACAATATAGTATCACGCGGAAGCGGACAAACCCGCTTTTGCGCGTGAATTGGAATAGAATACATAGAAAAAATTTAAAAGCTTAAGCCTAAAATAAACATTCAAAGATTATTGCTAAATTAAAAAGATCACGAGAATATCAACAAATTTCTCATTATTTTTTTTCAATCAAGGTGGAAAATCATGAATTAATAGGTGGTTACTAATCATAAATACACATTATTGCCGAAATAAATTGAATTGTTATGCGGAGAAAAAGGATGTAATAAACATATGATTTTATGAAACAATAAAATTCAGTGAAATCAGTTTAAGGAACAAATTTATAAAGCTGTATTCTGAGAATGTGTTGTGACAAAAACTTGTTTAATTTTTTAAAAGAGTTTTGAACTGCAGTATAATAGTTTGAGATTGTTTGACAATACTTTAAAAATTTAATAGCAGCGATCTTTCGATTCTTAAAACTAACAATTTAATACATATTGGGTAACGTAATTTTTCAAATCTAGTAATACAATCATCTCCGATACCTCGTTTGGTTCCTTTAAGGCAAAATGTCCCTTCAGTTTAGTATGAAAAAAATTCCAGGGATGGTAGCACATCTGGAGTCACTTTTCCTCCCCGGTTTTCTCCTGAACGGATTCATATAATTTTATGCGGTAAACGGATTGAACGTTTTTTTTCCTTTGTAGAATTGTAGGTAATTGTGTTTTGAAAAATGTATTCCATATTTACTGTGATTTTTTAAAATTATTTTTCGAAATATCACTTTTGTGATAAAAACTGACTTATACAGGGATACCTGTCTAAATACGAAACACAAATCTGCAATCAGATAAAGCAGTCTCGTCGGAAATTCGGCAATTGTGGAATATACCGACGAAAAATCGTGGTCTGCAAACGCGCTTACTAGGACAGAAAGTTCCCCCTCCAGTCGTCCATCCCTCTGTGTGCCATTTCCCCTCCCCCTTCACACTAACCACTCTATAGTCGCCGCTCAGAAGCGTCCACCGAGGCATGTTTCAGTGTTCACGAGGAAAGGTGAACTGTATCGCTTGTAAATATTTTGGGTAAATTAGCCAATCTATGACGATGAATGTCGATAAGTCGGAAAACCTTCAATCGTCACTATGGTGTCTTAATGTGCTTTGTATTAATAAGTTATTTGAAACAATGTATGCCGCATTGTTTGCCTCAATAGTCCTGCGTAAAAGTCTATCCCACCTTGCATTTTCCAAAGTTAATTACAATAGACGGGAGAGTGATTTAGGTAGATAAATATAAAACCTTATCAAATTAAATGCATTAAAATTTAACAGATATCATAATCCGTACTAATACATAAATGCGTAACGCCAAAGTTAGTATGTTTGCTACCTGATCACGACAAAAATACTGAACGGATCGTGATGAAATTTCGCAAGGAGATAGTTTAGATGTCCAGGATGAACATAGACTAACTTTTATTTTTAAAATGTGTGATATGTAAGAAAAATGTTGATAAAATTTATTGTAAAATGGTTATTAACAATAAATGTCGATAAAATCAGGAAAACGAGGTATATTTGCTTACGCTGCCTAAACAGTTAGAGTTAGGTGATAACTACGAACGACAATATTTTTTGCTTCATGAGTTCTACAAAAAAGTCCGCGACAGGGTATGTCTATCTACAAAAATTAACATAAATTGTCGATAAAACGTTTATAAAAATAGAAAAGTTAAAATACTTCAATTTATAAGTAATTTAAGGAGGAAAAACCCAATCATCATCAAATTTAATAGATTATTTGTTTTGTGCATTTAACAAAGATAAAAAATGTCTTCAAATCGTAAAATTTCAATGAATAGTTTAGATTTTACAAGAATTTTAATGAAATGGAGCAGCCGCGTTGTGCCTCGGAAGTGCAAAATCGACCGACGCAGTTCCCGTGAGATGTAGTGTATACAATCAAATTTTGTATTAAATTTGAATTATTATGAATTTCAAAAATTAGGATACTGAATATGTATATGCATAACCAATAAGTAAAAGTATTCTGATCTTCTAATACAGGTAGATTTTATTTTTTAGTTTATTTCCATTATTTATTTGAAAACAGTGTTCTGGATCATTCTACGAAAAGTGGCGCTTTTTACTTGCTATTTTCTTAAAAAGTCGATACATTTTTTTAAACTGAAAAAGCAATTCCGGTGGAGGACATCACTATAAGTGCTTCGGTCGCACATTTTCACATTGTATTTGAATTTAATATATTGATTTTACTTTGCCTGGAGACTTATTTGGTGATAAAAACACACCAGAAATCTAACTTTTGTACGTACGTACATATACTGGTCACTACAGGAAACATTTACTATCACTGATTGTATGATTTTACTCCTTCGCAAGACACAACTGTACACATTTTCAGTTCACTATCGAGACATGGTTCAAGCCTACGCAACTTTAGGAGGATCTTCGCTCACTGATGATCTCACGTCTGTACGTAGTGTAATATGATAGTTTAGTTGCAATTGCTTGTCTGTCAGGCATGTGTTTTGTAAGAAGTACCCGTAGCGATCCATAACATTATTCCAGTTGGTTTCCTGATATAAATTAGTCTAATAATTAAATTTTATGAAGCAGACTTCAGATTGACCGTTAGTGATTATGCATGATATTTTGAAGATGAATTGAAATGTACGACCATTTGTTCGAAATACTGTCCTCGAAGGGTGTCACTTCCAGCAGCTGTTTGTGTAGCTTGTACCTAGGACAGGCTACATAAATAACGTCGTATTATTACTCTATATATTCGTAAGACATACGTTTTGAAGGCAAATCAGTTACAAAGAGTAAATAAATATCCTCAGCAAATTTGTAATGAAATACAAAATTTTATGAAATATGTACGTACATACCTGCCTCTATTTATTTAAGTAACTAAGAGATTTCACAAAAAAAAATTCAACATTAATGACATAAATAAATCCATATTTATAAATTATTTGCGTGAAGAGACATGGAGGGATGTTTACAATTGCCAAAACACCGACGACAAATTCAATGTATTTATATCAATATTCCTAAAACATTACAACTCTAGCTTGCCATAAAACGCAAGTTACTTAACACAAAGAAATTCAATAGATGGATCACCCAAGGGATAAGAATTTCTTCCAAACNCAAAACGCTATAACCAACCACCCGAATTCCATAATTATTTTCGTAAATATAAGACTATTCTTCGAAAAGTAGTCTATGCAGCTAAAGTTATGGAAAACGACAGGCATATACTAAAATCAAACAACCGGATGAAAGCCATGTGGAATTTCGTTAAAAATTACACGTCAACTTCTGATAACCGCGAAGAAAATGCTTCTTTACAAAACGATGGCAAAATCGTAACAGATCCTCAGGACATCGCAAATTTCTCTAATTCTCATTTCTCGAGTTGATAAAATGACGAACTCAATATATCCAAATCAATGTCCTCCAATTATATCCACTCACTTACCCAATTCTATGTTCACTTCCGAAACTAACGACAGTGAAGTCATGAGAATCTTCAGCTCATTAAAAAACAAATTTTCAACAGGCATAGATGATATATCCGAGTTTATTGTTAAATTTTCGTCCCATGCTATATTAAATCCACTCATAAATATTTTTAATAGTTCTTTATCGGAAGGGGTGTTTCCCAACATATTTAAGAGAGCTAAAGTGAAACCTTTACACAAGAAAGGAAACAAACTTAATATTGGAAATTACCGACCAATATCTCTACTACCCACTTTCTCAAAAATCCTAGAAAAATTGTTCTATAAGCGTCTTCTAGATTTTTTATCAAAATATAACATTCTCTCTGACGATCAACACGGTTTTAGGAAATCCTTTTCCACTACAAGCGCCATATTTTCCTTCTTAAACGATGTTACCACATCTCTAGACCGTGGAGAAAATCCTCAGGGTGTTTTTCTTGACTTATCCAAAGCATTCGATGTCATCGATCACGAAATTCTCCTTTCCAAATTGCATTCTTTAGGCATTCGTGGACTTCCACATCAATGATTAACTTCTTATTAAAGAAATAGGTATCAACAGGTAAAAATATCCTATGATAAAAATAAAATACTTGAGCGTCGTCTTTCAGAAACAAAGCCACTTACTTGCGGAGTACCCCAAGGATCAATTCTCGGCCCTATAACTCTTTTTATTGTATGTGAACGACATGTCATCATCCAAATCAGATTGCAAAATGGTTCTTTTACTGATGACACTAATTTACTATGTAAACACGCCAATGCTCAAAAAGTTTTGTCTAACCTTTCGACTTGGTTCCATGCAAATCGTCTCATTGTAAACACTGACAAAACAGTGTCTATGTCATTTCACAATAGTATCACAAAATCTTTACCCCAGGTTTCTCTTTCTTTAAACGGAACACAATTAAAAACTGTTACAAATACAAAATTCTTAGGTCTCCATATTCAAGACAACCTCAAATGGAATTGTCACGTTGACAATCTTAATTCCCAATTAAGCAAATTGTGTTACGCATTCCGAAACTTAGTTAACGCAGTTAGTCCACGTATTTCCCGTAGCGTATATTTTCCAAATGTTTACTCCCATTTACGTTAAGGCTTTACCTTCTGGGGTAATTACGGTCAGAGTATTCAAACTTTCGGAATTCAGAAGAGCATAGTTCGGATAATTTGTAAATCTCACTCCCGAAACTCTTGTAAACCTTTATTCAAGGAATTAAATATCTTAACACTTCCCTGTATTTATATTTATGAAACAGTCGTGTTTGTTAAGACCGAATTACTGAAGTGCCACCCTTGCTTTATACGAAACAGTCTCGTTCACGAACACAATACTCGCAATAGTAATAATATTCATCGGTCTAGAGTGTCAACCACTCTTTGCCAAAAAGGACCTTATCATCCGGGAATCGTTCTATATAATTCTTTATCCAAGAATATAAAAGACATTATGAAATTGAATATCTTCAAATCCGCGGTTAAAAACTACCTGCTGCACCAGTGCTTCTACACTGTAAAATAATTTATTGATTTTAATAAAAGTTAAATCCGTCTTGTACTTTATCACGCCATTGCTGTAGCACTTTTTAAATAACTTTCAACAATTTCAAAAACTATTTTCTTGCATGATTGTGTTGTCTTATGGCTCATATTAATATAATTTTATGTGTACTCAACTTTGGCACGGTTGTGTACATAAATTCTGTAGCCCCATCCTGGCCTGGGTTTTCTCCGTTTTTCCTTCGGGTAAAGGCGGATTTCTTGTACAGGTTCTCTAGGCTTTGTCTAGGGGCATGTTCATTGTACCAATAAATTTTGAATTTAGTGTTATTTCAACTCTTATGATTTTTAAACACTATACTCAGAATAATCTATAGTTCGATAATAACTTGTACATGTAAATTTACAAACAGATTGACATTCTATTAGTATTATAACTCGTAGCTAACTTTTCATCTTATCTAGGAACTTTTGCTGGGATTTTTGAATCCGCTTCTGCCTTAGGGTCCTTATTCGGAATTGATGGGATGGTCCCTTGCTTGCTTCCGGAGAGTAAATTAGTTAATTGTCCTCCACGTGGTCATACGCAGTTTGTACTGTTTTTTGACAAAAAATTTATAATCAACTATTTGAATAAATCAGATTATACACAAATTCATTTACATTATACTGATGTGATGATCTTCCTATGAATTTATTTTTGGATTTTCAAATTATCTTAATGTAGTTTCGAAAGATAATAATCACGTGGTAATAATCCTGAGACGATCTCAATTTGAGATATTTATGAATTGTTAGGTATTTATGTAGACGATACGAGACATGGAGTCCTGGCCAGATCTACCAGGAAGACAACCAGAGTTGCATATTAGGTTCTGTACTAAAATATTTTATAACACAAGAACAGTCAGAGACAGGTGGAAGGGATAATTTATTTTATTGATTTATTTTATGCCTTTAGGCGAGGTTTAGGACACGAGGCCTGCCGTTTTACTTGGGTAAGGGAATTGGGAAGGAGAGATGTTGGGTTGTCGAGGAATTTATGGTACCGAACCGACATTTGTCTGGAGTAGGTGAGGGAAACCCCAGCTATAAACCTCACCTATCTCGGTCGAGCAGGGTTTGAATCCACACTCTATCGCTCAGCGGGATCGTGGAAGGGAAGACGCCACCACTAGACCACCGCTGTCGGTGTAATCATAATAACGTAATCAAACCAGAAACATAAGGAACAAAAATATTGTCCTGCAAGGAAACTAATTAGAAACTGACGATTTAAGTTTTTAATTTGTATTATTGTGAAAGAATTGAACACTATTTTTTTACGGAAAGAANAAATTGAGAAAATAATAAAACTTAAAAATAATAGAAGTAAAAATATATGAAAAATATATGGAGCTAAGAAGGTGTTGTGAACGAATAACCAAACGTCACAATCACAAGGGATATACAGAGGGTGCTAGTGTGTTTCAACTAGCCTGGGAGATTAAGGTTGATTTAAGATTCTTTTGCGGAATCGCCTATACATATATACATATATATATCTTACAATTTACATTTGCTGAATTACGATTTAGAATGGCAAACAACAAAATTGAAATTATCTGTTGTGGGCAGATAATGCTCTGCGGATAACAAGTCCTACAAAGTTATAATTATACGAAATAGAAGTACTTCTTCATAGTGAAGTTCCCATCCCGTTTTTCATTTATACAGAATGACGAAGGTAAATACAATATTGAAGTGTGACTGGTAAGTCTACACACACAAAAAAGCCCCTCCTTTCCCGAGTTTTCGGGAAAATGCCCCCCTACATCAGCTAAATTGACATTGAATAAGGTACCTGCTTGTTACATGAATGGTTAAGAATAACCGATAAATTGCAGGATTTTTAAGTTAATATCAGGAATAATTTTCCTGATATTTATCTTCATATACGAGGAAATGTTTTAGTTTACGATTGTTCAAGACTCAAAGGTCTCCGAACAAAAGGTCTGGTTAGACACGAGATGAATACTTATAACTTGTGTTCTCGTGCGGTTGACCTCGCTGTGGCGTGGGCTGGCCTGGCGGAGATCTTGTATGATGATTGTAGTTCCAACTGCTTCTGGCTGGTAACCAAGACAGTAGTGGTCGTTTGCTTTGAACACGCTACTGAAACTTTAGAATAATATGAGAGCGAATGTGCTCATGGTTCGTGCGCGGTACAATGTTTAGTACGCATACAACACGAGTATGATTCCATAAAACGGTAATCATTGTCCAAAAAGTTTCTAACTATGTTAGCATAGTAACACAACACGAAAATGATTCGACAACACTCATCCCTTTGTGCGGGAGTCAAGACGACCTACGTAGTAGTTGACATCACGACGAACTGCCTCTGAACGAGACAGACTGAATGTGTGTTGAGTGGCTGGAAACAACCGTATTTTTAAGCCGAGCACAGAACATGCATAGTAAACACGTTCAGAAATGGTGCTCAGAGAGCGTGCATAATGACTCATGGAACTTGCACAAGGGTTCGTTCATGAATCTTAGTTCATGGAGTATATATAATGTGTTGATAGTATTGAATACTTCGACTGCATGTAGATTCAATATCGATTAGTATCGATATAGTTTGCTCTCGATTAGCGCTTAATTTGAAACAATGTTAATTACAGACACTAGATAATTATAAATAAATATACATAGTTATAAACAAATATAGTTAATAACAAATTAAATGATTAATAACAATTACAATTTACAAGCCCTTACAAACGTTTGGTTTGTAACAAGAATACTGTAGATACTTCTTCACGTGTATCAACATTATATCATACCGGGGTGAAATCCGGCTTGGTTCATTCTTTCTTTTAGTAGATTTATTGACAAAAAGCAGTGTAAATCGCCGGATGAGCACGTGGAAGCCAATAAGCTATTTTACTTATCGGAACCATGGGAACATCCTAGTTTCCAAAAGAAACACAAGGAAATGCCGATGTCAGAATAACGGGTTTCAGAGATAATGTAGTTAGTAAGAATTATTACAATCATTACTAACATACTCAGTATTTTAATGAATAAAGTACTGTAGCAAAGTACCGCATGTATTATTATACGTTCTACTTACAAATATGCATGCAGTTTAAATATTGATTAATAAAAAATCTTAAAAACAAATTTGAATACTGTAACATTGTACGGAGGAAAATAAAAATTCTTTTTTCTCTTTGCACAATTTTATAATTGGTTCTCGATACGGATGGTTGCGGTTAAGGAAATGCTGTCACAAGCTACAGAGGTCCAAGAGTCTGACGCTTCAGCATAGTATTCTTGTTTCCATTCGGGGAAACCCGTCATGCGAGGGCTTTCGGCAGTTCGAGGAAAGGCGTCTCGCATTCTTTTGAAGGATTAGCAAAAATTTGTTTCCGCCCGCTCAGTGCAACCGGGTCTGATGTTTCCAGGGCTGGCTACAACGTTTTTAACATCACAGAGAACAAGCTATATAATAATAATAATATAATACCAGCTATATAATATAACGAAACCGACTTTTGTGTCTGAAGCAAACTATTGCTTATTCCTTTGACATTATTGGAAAATAACCAAAGCACATTTGTGTAAAATTTCAAAATTTACAAGTGTGTTCAGCTAGTATTATATACTAATCAATTAACTGATTAATTAATTACCTGAAAAATTAGAATACGGAATGGATATAAGTGTTATCTCTCATATACGTATTGTAATCGCGAAAAAATTCGATCGCGATATTTCACGTAAATATCCGTTTTGTGTGTTCGTGATGTCGAATGTGTCAATTTCATTCACATTTCTTATTTACTACACTACCGCTTGTTGTTGATTTTATGATTTTTTAAATCAGTAAATCAAATATTTATGCATAGAACTCAATATGCACTTTTAGGTGCTCTGTTTGTGATTATTGCCGGTCGATTGTGACATACGCCCATGGTCTGTGTCTATCTACACAATTAAAATGTGTTACAATTACATTGTTATTCATTGTTAAATCATTACAACATCAACAAGATACCCATCTTGGACTAGACACACGTAACAATCTTTGATGCATCATTTGTTAAATAAGTTTGATCTGCATGTCATGTTTACCCGTAAATTTTTATTCGAGGAGCTTTAAATCTGGGCTCTAATGACCTACGATGTTGACGAGCCCTAAAGCCCCAAAAAAAAAAAAAAAAAAAAAAGAAAAAAGCTTTAAATCAAATGAATAAAATATCAGGAAAACGCATTGTAAAATAGATATTCAAATTATTCCACGAAATTCACGGGATAAAATACTTTTGGTCCGGTTTCACCTCGATATACTCCAGTGTGCGTTGATTCCGAGAACACTTTGGACTGTTTCTTCATGTTGATGAAATTGCAATTCATCATACTAAAAATTATGCTTATATCTGAATAATATTGATTAAACATTTATAATATAACAAAATGGGAAAACCAGTCGCAACGAAAGCTCTTACCAGCACAAAATCGTTAACAACGAAAAATCGATATACGAAGTTCAGATATAATCATAGTACGAAGAACTATATCGTTTCAATAAAGAACAGAAATGAAAACAAAGTTTAGCCAGTTACACAGTCGCCAAAATTGTTTCAGGTTGATTCGCTCCTCAGGCTGAGCCGTTGAAAAAGGGTGGTGTACCATTGTGGAGAGGGGAGAGGGAAGAGGAACAATACCTCACATTTTACACTTCTTGCCAAGATTACGACGACATTTATGACAAATTCAAATATGACTGAACGAATCACTTTGAGAAACATTGTTTTATTATTGTACAAGTGCAAATTTTTTAAAATTTATCTCTTTATTTTCATTTTTTTATTTTTTATAGTACTGGTCAGAAAATGACAAAACTTAATTACCTAGAATTCTATAGTTTATTAAAACATTCTCATGAATTTTGAATGAAGTCCTATTAAACGTTCTCGAAATATCCGGGGAGGAAACTTAGTTTATTTCGAAGCACAACGTGGTGTCACTGTGAGGAACTAAAAAAGGGTAGAGGGCCTTAACTAGACATTTTTTGTTGCCAATCACCACGCTTCAAATAGAAATACGTTTTCCGGAATGTATGTTCTCACCTATTTCCTGTTGAAAGATATAAGCATCGAAGACGTTATTTGTCTCTGAAAAATGCATTTGTGAAACGGGAAAGCCTTCAAAAACTTATGACGTGCTCCAACGGTCAAATGCAGATGATGTTTTGCAAGGGACATGCCTTGGCTAACTTTTACACAGTGTGGAGAAATCCTCAGTCACGGAAACCCTGGAAGCCTGTCATGCCATCTGCTCTAAGGGAATAGCCTCAGGTACGGAATTGTGCATAGCTTTTCCACACAAAGCAACAAATCTCATTCACCGGCACGCCTCGTCCCTTCGTAAACACTAATCGCATTTGCACTTCGTGTAGAATTCTATACTGGTGTTTCCTTCGCCATTGGTTCCAAATTTGCATAGGCAGGCGGATTCCTTTCAAACGAGTAACTTTCGGTGATATTTTAGTCATATGTTTGTTTTCATTGTCCAAGTCAACTACATTATTTGATTCAATTCACGATTATTATTCGCTGTTATGAATTGATTACCTACAAATGAAGCCGTGGTTCATAAAACATTTTTGTTCTTATATTCTTATGTCAAACCTCCCGAAATTGTTATAATTTAACAAAGGGACCCCAAAGAATCAGCAAAATCTCTACTCCACAACATTGTGAAATTATGTTAATTTTAAGAAATCAATATCCCAGACAAATCCAAAGTTTTTTTCTTCAAGGAAGAATCACACACAAGATGAGTGAAAACATATGTGCTCTCCACCCATAATTCCCAAAGAATATTATCAAAGCAAAAGTTAATCAAACACTAAAAGTAATGTGCAAAGAAGCAACTAATTTTACTGGTCGAAATTTGTATATCTTTGAATCTGAATATATATATAGCCATTGAAAACTGGAAATTAAAAGTTTCGAAACTTTTGCAACACAGAAAGTCCTTATCGTCTCAGACAATGAGAGAAGAAATGTATTCATATTAATTTTGAAACTAATGCTCATAAAAACTCATCTTTATATCTATCATCTGTATTTCTCTATCCCAATAACTCAATATAACTCCCAGCAATACAATTCTGTACTTTCGAATCAACCTGTTTGGATTTCTTTATTATCCTAGACCATTAAAAAAAAAGGGCGGCCTTCTAATTGCCAAGAACAGAAAGAGGGATTCCCTGTTGCTCGTCCCGACCAAATCTGTGAGTAGCCTACGCCAAGCCAAGTAAAAGAAAATGTAAATACTTGAATAAACTATTTCAAGTGGCACTCATGAACTGACCTTGAATTCAAAATTTACTGGGTAAATCATCCCTCTAAGATGAAATTTTTAATTTGTCAATGTTCATAATGAAGAACATGCATCGAATGCAAGATCTTACACTTTCTATTCTCTTTCTCCGTCAAATACAACAAATATTAATTATGTTTATATTTACTTCGTATACCAAGCCTACTACACCTATGTTAAATGAAATAGTTGCGTGTTTGGCTAACTAAAGAATTCTTGACTATTTAACTAATATAACATTTAAAATATTCAATTAACTTTCAACTGTTAATTTTAAAGTGCGTTATACTTGCAACAATAAACTAACGCTTAACGAAGTTAACTTTTAGTGTAACGGAAAAACGAAGTTAAATTTCATATTAACTTTGCCCACCTCTGCCACCAACCATAGGTTCACTTCTAAACCTTCAGAAAATAATTACTCGATCCATTCCCTGTCAACATCTGTTCCTTATCTTCAGACTATTTGTTTTGTGCCCCCCATTCTCATCTATTGTGGAAATTTTATGTCTCGAAAATGAAACAAGCCAACTGTATTCCAACATCGTCCTCTAAATCAGATGCTTCTCCATATCGCACGCGTCCTCTTTCACCTTCGAGAGAGGACCCTCTCGATTGTTATCTTCCCCACACAAAGCTATGGTACAACGCTACTCCCATACACATCCAAAAACCGGAAGTATTCTAAAAGAAGTGACTTGCATTAGCAACCAAAGCATACAAGTTCATCAGAAATTCTTCCTCCCTCAAAAATTAAAAAAATCTTCGCATTCATACCATTTCGAACAGTTGTTTTCCTTTTCTCGCTCCCTAAGTGACACTTACAAATAGGTAAAGTGGATCCCTAACTACATGATTTCGTTCTGCACGGATTTTTCTTGCATCAAATTGAGTCACGATCAACCCATACATTAATCATTTCTAGGTGTTGTTCATTGATTATCGCTCATATTTTGATTGTTCGAGGACTTTCTCTGATGCTGAGTGATCTAAATAGTTGAGAACTGATAGTCTCAAATATCGTTAAATTTGCCTTCATTTTAGTATTGTCTAGATTTTCATGGCATCTTTTTTTAGATTACTTATCACGTGAAATTATTTACCTCTTCGTATAAAATCATTGTTGTTTCTGATCAACATGAAACTTCGAAAATAATATATTGATTGAAGGGATTTGGGTTATTTTGCGACGTACGAATGTTATAATGTCGCAAACTATTTTGATACTTGAAGACGCGGTTTGAAGCTCCTCACTGATGAGAGCGTTACGTCATGTCAAGGAAAGACGTTTCAAGGTTCTTTGTTTTTCTTTTTTTAATATCATACTCGTATTTAAGTTTTACTTCTTGCAACATCAGAGTGAAACTGAAATTGATATGAATAAACAGAAATTAAGACAAAGTAGTGAGACCCTCGAATTATGTTTTTCGTTCATATATTCTACCACTTGACACTGCGTACTGTTAGGTAGAATGCAAACAAAACAAATTTTATGTTCATAACGAGTAGGAAGTCAGGACTACAATAAACTTGTTGATCCAACACAGAAATGGCGCTTTATGGTCTCTTCGGGAATTTTATTACTCACCGGCAATTACTACTATGTTCCTGCATAATGCGGAGAGCACAGTATCATTTTGATCCATAAGAGGCTACCATGAAATCACATTTACAGTTCTCTTCAGAGTACGCAAGAGAGTACATATTTCTCTCTTATTGTTCTCACGACATTTGAAACTGGTAAGGAGAAACGAAAGTTTTTCTGTATTTCGCTTGCACGAATTCTCGAAATGGCGAAAAACACTGATGCTTCACTGACGTATGCACACGTCAATGAAGAACTCACGAAACATGCTTACAAACACTTTACCTTATTCGAATGATCATATCCAAATTCTTGATAAAATACGGACTCGTTCTTATGTTTGTGAACTGGGGAACCATAAAAAAATTTTACTCTTCAATCGGTATTTTTTAGAGAAGAAACTTCATCAAATATTAGGAAAATTTGACATAAAAGTTTCTGTAAAGCATTATTGTTAGATCATTTGTAATATTGAATTTTTTAATCGATTTTAGTTTTTTACAAGGAAGAAATGTAAATGTGTTATAGAAAATTTTGTTAGTGAAGTTGTTTGCTTCACGACACAAACGTTATCTTTGTTCCTCCGTGTGAAATCGGTTTTCTTCTTTTCAAATGGTGATGCAAATTGACGCTGCTTCCAGATGTTCTCTTCTGGGCGAACGCTGGAGTCGTCTAAAAGTATTACAGAAAAAAGTAAAAATCTAGCAATTTGTATTTCAAATGGATTTACTTAGATGATTCCGTCCTTTTTTTCTGGCAAGAATACTATGCAGTGACCGATTTTCAACTGAACCGATACGTGATTTCTCAAATAAGTACGACAGAAAAAATAGACAATACAGCATCGAGAATAAATCAAAATTTAGAAAAGTTCAGAGATCCGGCATTGTTAAATATTGAACCAAAATAAAAGATTTGCCGCGACGAGAAAACGGAAAAGATAAATTAAAATAAAGAATTTTTCAAGTCCCCAACGTTGCAAAGAAAATATTATTTGTTCCGTAGTCAGATAATAATAATTTTTCAGAAAGATCTTGTGATAATTTGGTACAAATAATGTAGGTGATAGTTCAATATTCTCCTCCGCTAAATGAATGTCAAATACAGCAAATCATTTGGAAATAGCATTAAATAAAATATGAAAATTGGCACGAGAGCGAAAAGTGACTCTTTACGCTATCAAATGTCAAGTCCAAGATTTCACTCAACGCAAAATGTTCCACCACCAAAACTACAAAATAAAACCATTCAATGGATACATCGAAACCAGTTAAATGCCTTGGAATTCTACACGACAAAAAACTCTCATGAACTCCAACCTTTACCAAAACCAACTTTAATATGCATATCAAAAAATATACAAACTTTACCCACTAATAAATGAATAGCTCGCTTTAAAAGACGAATGTGCCATTACCTCATGGAAAAGTTTTATTTCTTCCTATACATACGTCAAACTATACCGTGTTCATTATTGAAATAGTACAGCCTATACAAATGTGTTTAAAAAATCGTGGTTTCCCTTATAATAACCTCCGCATAGCAGAAAACGGACCATGATTCATTCAAACATGTCGAGGACTGAGAAGAAATCCTATTCAACTTCAAATCATTTAACAATTATAAAAAAATATCTATTTCTTTGTACAATAAATCATTAACGGCATTCTACTGATTGGGTATATTATCACTAAGGCGCATTTCAAACAGTGTCTTTTTGACACATTTCTCTGAGTCACCCTCAAACAAAATAGTAAAATTATTAACGAAGGTCATCGAAATAAATAAGTTATTAATGACACATTTTATTGTTAAATCTCTTTGGACTTGAAATGTGAGGAGTGTCACTTTAACCGAAACCAGGGCCATGGTCAGACGTCACGGGCCCCAGGGACAGATCGTTCTCCCTCCTCACCACCCCCGCTACCACCACTCCACTCACCTTACTGTCTCCACCACAACTCAATATTTAACTCACTTAATCGCTTGTATCAATGCGCGCATAAACCGTATTATAAAGTTTTTATAATACTCACTAAATCTGAATCAATTAAATAATGACTGTTGGAATCTGTTAGTGGAGGTGCCTCACTAACACCCAGAATGAAAAATTCCTGAACAGAATTCGCTTCCTCGAATATCGAAAAGTACTCGTTCACCACGCCACTCCCCTCGCCAACCTCCCTCCCGGCCGCTCGCCCTACCTCCCCCTCCCCCGTCACGCGTTGGGTGTAATGCCCTTTTTCCCCCGACAGGTAGCGTTCGTATGGCCATCGACACGATCGGGTTCCTGACTTCCGCAGTCCTCGGGAGGAACTAAAATAATTATAATAACTTTTTCGCGGGAAAGTCGAAACTTGGCGATTTTGCTGTACGGCGGCTGCGCGTACCTGTTGTGGAGAATGGATACGCCTGTCCGACCCTCTCACCTGTCTGACTCTTGACCTGCCTCTTCAGTTCACGTTTTTTCTGTAACAGAACCAGTAGAATTTAGATAACTGTGAAGCAGTCACGATTAACTGACAACTAGTATTTCGATGAAGTTGAACTCCTACAAACTGTCACGGTGGATATTCCTAATAGCAGCAAACTCGTTCATTTCGACGTTTACTCCGTTCCAGTAACAAAGAAAGAATCAGTGAACCACTCTTTCCTTGTGTGTCGTGTATTATTACCCACAAAATCAAAATTAGTGAAAGAAACAACTGGCCTGGCTATTGTCTTTATTGAAGTCAACTCTCTGTAGTGCTACCAGCTGGAGAGAGAACTACTACTGCCTTACAGATGCAGGGCCATAGTAAATGGTTTTGTAGTACATTTATACTGACGAGTCAATTTCATTTGTATTTTTGAGTGAAAGTATTTTGTTAACGTTTGTTCGTGTGTACGAGTGGTTTGACAAAATGAATTATTTTTATTAATTTAAAGCCCATCATTAATTTTTTTATTCATAGCGTGAATCGAACCTGCGAACTTGTATCTTCAAGTATATAATATTGACCGGTACGGAATAAGGTGAAAACTAAGAAAAACTATATGTAAAACATGTCTTCGTGAGTAACATTCTATGTTAAAATAAAATTATTTCTTTCAAAGTATAGAAATGGAATTTGCAACAAATTTCGTAAAGATTTCTTTTACTTTTGTTACAACGCTTGAGATATAAACTCTCATGGACTGCGATTAAAACTGAAGTGGAATGTTACTTACGCCACTTCGCTGTTCACGTACTCAAATACTTGTTACATTACTTTTAAACATTATAATAATGTATTTCACAATTATTTAGGATATGAAAGGAAAAAGGTTTTCTTTTATGACTAAGTTACCCTACATGCAAAATTTTCTTGTATAGTTTGGTCCACTCTTTCACGCTGTGTCGCCATCTTGTGTAGTGTTTTAGAATGCCTTTTCTTAACTGCACGAACGACTGAATATGTATTGGGAGCGAGCAACCTATTTCTTTGCTCGATGCGTTAAATCAAATTATCATTTTAAGTTAGATCCACTCTCCACATATCCACAGATATGAAATCCGAGAGGATGTATGGTAAAAAAATTCACTTTTTCGCATCGCACAGTGGTAACGTTAGTGTGCGGAGCAACTAGGTAGCCCGGTTCGATCCCCAGCAGTTCCGTAAGTACAATAAGTTTGTATGCTCTGAAATATTTCGGGCATTTATGACGCAGATCAGTAATTCACTGCGAATCAATGGTTTTCCATCGTTTCAGATTTAGAGAGTATTAATTCTAGTTTGTGTAGTATAGTGATGGAGCTTGGATTTCATTTCGGTGGGGGGAGGGCAAAATTCGAAACCAGATGAAATGATACATTCTAAAATACATCCCACGTAGAAATTTCGAGTCGCAACGACGTCGTTACAACGTCGTCAAAGTCGTGGTGACGTTAAAAAGCAACGTCGTAAAGAATTTGCCAACCCGTACGCAAGTAACGTCGATTCAACGTCGGACAGCGTCTTCATAACATCGTAAAAAACGCTTGTTCGACGCCCAAACAACGTCGTCACACGACTTTCTTGACAATGTTGAATTATAATTTTTATAACAACTTTTATGGGTATTATCCATCGTCTTACCTTATTAAACCACATTCTATGACTTGTAACACATATTCCTATAAGAACGTTATTTTACAACCTCCGTCTTCCAAGTCCGACAACGATGTGGTTTGAACCAAGATCCTTTGTAACACAAGGCGAGCACTCTACCATCGAGCTACTGCAATATGGATAAGTTTTTATCCCCTTGTATTGCTCTGTCTTACTATTGCTACCATGAATAGTAAACACGTAAAATAGTAATCTCCGTAAACAAGTAAAAGATAACATGTTCTCGGCAAAATTAATTCTTGGCGAAAAATGCACCCAAGTAGGATTCAAACTTCCACTATCAGATGGCAGTGAAAGATGGAACGTCGAAATTGCGAATGTGGTTCCGACCATAGGGTTGCAACCAAAGAGAAATGGGTCACAATTTACGGGAGCGGAGACCCATGCGATATTATAATAATTATAATTATTATAACTGAATAGTCTCAATGTCGTATAACGGAGTCATCTCTACGTCGATCTTCGACTCGATCTCGACGTCAAAACAACGTGGTTTATTATCGTCGTCTCGATGTCGCATGACGACGTTTTCTCGACTTCAAATTCCGGGATATAGGACATAGGGGCGGTGTCGTATATTCGACGTCGTCCTTCGACTCGATATCGACGTCGAAATACGTCGAAAGTCGGCTCAACCTTGACGATTTCTGCGTGGGATGTAGTCTTCGAATGTCATGTAATTTGAGCCATTCTCGAGAAAAATATGAATCACGATAAATTTTATACTTGAGTAAGAATGAAACAGTGAGCCCTGCCGCGCCGGGTCCCCTTCGACTTCTGCTCCAGCTGCCCCCCCCCCGCCACGTCGGCGTCGGGCCTCATCGAAGCATCATTGGCAGATGCATACCTTATCGAATCGTCGTCGCTGTTAACTCGCAAGGAGAAGCCTGTTCTCATGCTAGCCACATAATAAACGAAGTGTGCTTTCAATTCTCGTATACGCGCTAAGTAGACAATACCAATTATTCGGTGAAGTGAAACTATTGCTTGCATTGGTTTGGAAACTGCGCTACTACCCCTGGTAGGAGTGCGCCGGCAGGCAGAACGTCGTATCTTCCAAAAATCGCTGAAGTTCGCATCTTTCATAAATAGTTCGATTGACAATTCACCCGATTTAATCCTTCTAGAACATCGATAATGTTTTACTTTTAATTTTTTACACTCTTCTGATTTTACAATTTTGTGTAACACGATTTTGTTTTTCCTCCAACAAAATGTTGTATTAATCTAAAATCTTAGGAGAGAGCCACCTAATGGAGAGCGAACGAGCGAGGTGGCGGGTTAGCACCGGAAGTAGTCGGTGAATATGAGAGTATTCGTCCAGGCAGTTACGTTGTATTACGAGGAAAGGTATTGGACACGGAGGACGCTAGCATTGTTCAATTTACTTTGTACTTTGGAATGTGTATCTTTCTTAATTGTTGAAGTAATAAATAGTTTTGTACTAACAAAAATATCAGAAAAGAACGAGCAATAGAATTATATTATCGGCCAAAGTGAGTGGCTTTCCAAAACGTCAAGGCATCTCTGCTAAGAAATTGTCTAAGGATTCCTTTCGGAGTATAGACGTGCCTTCTACATATACGATGAAATCCCCCATGCATCAATGCTTTGAGATGCATGTTGTTACGGCAAGGCATTACACGCCATGATCCCCCCAGGGGACTTACATCTAGTAAGTACGTGTTTGGCGAACACGGGGCCCCGAGCTGAGTCTGGCATTACTTCCACTTACTTGTGCCACGCTCCTTCCTTTCTCTTTCCTGATCTCCCTTGGTCACCTCTTGTTCTTTTCGATCCCGACGCCATTAGGGCTAGGGTATCTTTCATTTTCCTGCCTCGCCCCAGGGGACTAACATCTAGTAAGTACGTGTTTGGCAAACACGGGGCCCCGAGCTGAGTCTGGCATTGCTTCCACTTGCTTGTGCCATGCTCCTTCCTTTCTCTTTTCTGACCTTCCTTGGTCACCTCTTGTTCTTTTCGATCCCGACGCTA
>NNCF01129133.1:473507-506973 GCA_002313205.1 Laupala kohalensis | reverse complement strand
AAAAAAAAAAAAAAACACGCCATGATGTTTACGCCGTTGTCAAGACGAACGACTCAGAGGTTCAATATCCAAGGCCAGAATAACAGACACCGTCCGCAAAAGAGTCTCTACATATGAAGTTGTTTATAAACAGTGGGAGATTCCATGAGACGCACATGGATCAAGTATACGTCGTATGTTTGTTAAGAGAGTTCGAGAAAGCTTGGATAGATGAACATCCAAGCTATGTTACGTCATTAGCGCGTCGAGGATGTTTAAAAGAAGAGCATCTGACCCGAGGTTAGATTAGCGGGATAGCAACGCCAAACATTCAGTTCTGATTAAGCTCCCGAGCTGGACCGTGCTACTACCTCCGACGCGAGAAGTTTAATCAAGCGATCTCGAGCAACGCCGTTACGCTGTCCGACAGACCGCTCATAGTTCACGCTATCGCCTAGTGGTGACGGTGCAAGGAAGACTGCTCCAAGTTCACGCTAATGAATAGTAGTGGCGCTGCACGGACGACTGCACATAGTTCATACCGGCGCCGCGAGGGAGTGCCACACAACCCCGTCAACAGTGTTTTCAACCTACAAACAATTTGGAGTCGTGAGTCCAAAGTACAAACTGAAAAATTCTCTCTCTTCAAGAAAGCAGCTGACATGGATCATTAAGTGCCACCCTGCTGTCATTGGGCACACTATTAATATTTCTACTAACATTTGTTATATTACAGAAATAAACTTGTCCTGTTTACTTTTTTGAAATATCTATGTATATTTATTTTGCGAAGGGAGTTGTTATTTCGAAGCAAATCTCAATACTGAAATTTGCGAAGTAATTTCCCAGTAATAACCAACATTGTTCAATTTACTTTGTACTTTGGAATGTGTATCTTTCTTAATTGTTGAAGTAATAAATAGTTTTGTGCTAACAAAAATATCAGAAAAGAACGAGCAATAGAATTATATTATCGGCCAAAGTGAATGGCTTTCCAAAACGTCAAGGCATCTCTGTTAATAAATTGTCTAAGGAATCCTTTCGGAGCAATCATACCATATTCTGGTTCGTTTGCATTGACAGGGAAATGTCATTTTCTAACAAAATCACACACATTGAAAAGAGACTACTTTCTGTTACTCATTCTCTTGAGTACAGAACTATATTGTTTCCAATGAAGTCAAGCGATTTACAATTCGAAATAAATTTGATAATGACATTTCGCCACTGAAAAACTATTTGTAAGTATTATTCAGACAAACCATATTCAGTGAAGCATCGTTGACAATACTTGTATCCTGCACTCATTCCCGAAATGTCGTTAGGAAGAATTCTAACACTGTGTCCGAAGAGACACAGTTTAGTCTGTGAATGTGATTGCAATCGGACTCTCTCAGCAGACAGCATGAAGATTAGAGAAGCTATTCAGTAGACGTCAAGTTCTCCTGGTCCATTTGTTAAAAATAATTCATCGCATACTATGTTTGTGTACACATACAGGTTGGTTGGTTTATTAATGTTATACAATTACTACTCATAACGTTTTAATTTTTTAAGAAATGCATGTTATATTCTAATTCCATCCCATGGCTTCTTTATGGGCTCACAGCGTACGTGTCCCGCGGTGACTACAACGTCTTCACCGTGGACTGGGAACCCCTCACCCGCTTCCCGTGCTACCTGTCGGCGCTGAGCAACACGCGACTGGTGGCGCAGTGTTCGGCGCAGCTTTACGCGCATCTGACGCAGGCTGGCGCCCTGGCTCGCTCCACGCACTGTGTAGGTCACTCGCTGGGTGCCCACATTTGCGGCATGATGAGCAACCACTTGTCCGCCAAGCAGTACAAGATCATCGGTAAGAGTAGCATGAACCAAGCGTCATCCAATTTTTACGATATTCTTTCCTCACCTTCGCGTCATTTCCACTCATCCCAAGCAATACTGAAAGCTCTGAAATTGCGCTTTGATCCTTCAATAATAAAAGTACCTTTATTAAAATCCTGAGTGTATTTTAGGCGAAGCTGTACGTAAAGTGACGAATAAAAATGCAAGAAATGTATGTGTGCATGCATGTATGTATCTCGTTTCGCCCAGCTAAGGACCACGAATGACGAGTGCCAGTAAGGCTCAGTTTTTGTGCGAGTTTAGACACATCGTGAATTTTACCGAGATCGGAGTAACAGCGGAAAGATAGGATCCAGATTGCTGTATCCGAGTATTGCTGTATTAGTCGCAGAGAGCGGTTGTTAGCCGCAGAGAGTGAACTTTTCATACATCACAGCTATTTAAACTGAGACATGGAAGTGAAAAGCTACAAATTTTATCTTGCACCACCTGAGAATTGATTCCGGGATGACTTGGTGACGAGCGATCACGCTGATACTGTAGCCATGGGACTAAAATGCAAGAAATATTAAAAGCAATCAGGTTTTAAGAACCATACCATATGGATAATTACTAATATCAAAACATTCCTTTCATGTCGATATTCACGGAAGAAACAGGGAAATTAAAGGCAATATTCCAGTAACCCTGCCAAATCGGCAACGCAGAAATTGAAAGAAAAGATATTTTGAAATTTGGAAAAAATCCCAAATCGACAAGCTCGAATCAAGTCGAAATTTTATTTATGTTCGATATACAAACTAAAAGATTATAATATTCAATAAATGTTTTTCGTACAAATTTTTATTCTCATGTAGCCAACATTTCCGGAATCTACTTTCGGAAATGTGAAGCTCAATACGCATGCTTAATATACATAACACATCGTAATCAGAATAACAATTTTGCATTGGCTTTCTTTTTCATCTGCATTTGTTAGAAATACAATTTAAAGTCAACATTTTTTGTATATTTGGACTCAAATAAAATATTATACCGTGTTCGTTTTATAACAGACCGCGTAGCTAGAACACGCGATGTGAAATCAATAAATTACTGTTTTTCTCAAATATATTCCTTTCAATCCTGCAAGCTGAGAGTTAATATTTTAACAACATTGCGTATGTGATCATACTCAATTTATTAAACCGCTTACGATTACTTTTACAAAAAACTGAGAAATGCTACAATACTAAAAAATGGTACTAAAGGAAATGAAAAGTATTGATTTTCAGTGTATGTCTGCAGAAAGCACAATATTGGCTTGAGGCAAATAAAAAGAACGATGCGTCCCGAAAGCGAAGTCCGCAACAGACAATCGAAGCTTCTCCTTCGACATCGCCACCACCTCTGATACGAACATGTAAACAGTGCTGGTTCCAAAGACAAAGCTTCTTCTCCGACTCAAGGAAAGGTAGCTATATTATACCAATGCTCTTACAAAACAAGACCAGCAAAACATGGTTATCTAACACGATTACAGTATTCACTGACGGAAAGGAATATATAGATACCTGTCTCGAACTCGTATGAAGTACACAAGAATTCAAGAAAACTTCCACTCCGTGAGTTTTGTTCTTGGATAGTTTCTGCAATTGTAGGTTCACGTATGAAAAACAGAGTATAAACATTTATACTCGCGTTATCATCACACTTTCTCCATTAGGAAACGGGCCAAATGTTACTTTTCTCTCCTCATCCAGTGTCCGTGTTAACCCACGAGGACGAAGCTAAACACAATGTGACGAAATTTAGACCGACGCAGACCGAATTTCCTAACCACAATGCTGGATCAGATCCTCTAAAATTACTTTCGAACTTCCGAGAATTTACCAATTCTTTTCATTCACAGCTTCA
Organism: Laupala kohalensis; assembly: GCA_002313205.1. Lineage (NCBI taxonomy): Eukaryota > Metazoa > Arthropoda > Insecta > Orthoptera > Trigonidiidae > Laupala > Laupala kohalensis. The sequence goes on along the minus strand of NNCF01129133.1, from coordinate 503,253 downwards.
TTTTGATGTTCTCAAAATATCGAAAATCCCCATTGATATCATTCTTGCGCCACTTGAGGGGTTATATTCAATTTACAGAAAAAGTAAAAACGTTATTATGTCCAGCTTTTAACATGATAATATGCTTATTCCATTGCACTTCTGTTTTGCAGTTTAAAATTTTTGGCTAGATCAAAAGACACCATAAAGAACCACAAAGAAACGATCGCACTAAATAATTCATACGTAATAGTTACTGGAAGACCAAGTCATTTACTGGTATAAAAAATGCTAGGACGTCAAATTTTTAACATGATATTACTCATGTACAATTGTACTTTAGTGTTGTAGTTTAGAATTTTGCGCTACATCATAACATACTGAAATTAGCACCTCTATACCATATTCACTTCCCGCACAAAAAATGTAATTTTGACACGAAACCCATGTTGTTTACCCGTAAAATAAAAACTCTGGGATGTAATACTTTTCTATTCATAAGTTAATTTGTACAGTGGGCTCTTTGCTCTGATTTAGTAGTAAACACACGAATTAATCTAAGGCCTTGTTACTCTTCTAGTTTGTTAACATGAACTTCGCTAAGGATATTTTTAATAGTATGGAAGATGTATTATAGAAGAAGCGCATGTTTCAGTATTTTTTCTAGATAAATGTATGAACAAAAATATAAAAAACTCATTAAAGAATCATATCATATAAAGATCGTTAAATCCTAGTAATTTAGATTTTGAGTAAATGACTTGTGCTTCCAGTAAAAATCATGTATAATTTGTTTAGTGTGATCCTGTTTTAGAAGAACTTGTTTCTGTATATTTCAATGTAGGCAAAAAAAACCTTTAATATTGAAGAAAAAAATTACAAGAATAATATCATGTTAGAAACTTGAATACTAGCGTGTGTAGTTTATGAGGAAGCAACATAGGGCTTCGAGGGAAAATTACGTATATTTCTTTCTGGAGTGATCATGATTTGATGAGAATTTTTTTGTATGCTATGATGAAACCCAAAATTTTAAACTACAATACTTAAGTACTCATGTACAATTGTACATGAGTAAATCGTGCTAAAAATTTGACGTCCTTGCGTTTTTTGTATACCAGTAAGTGACTAGGTCTTCCAGTAAATATTACGTATGAATTATTTAGTGCGATCGTTTCTTTGTGGTTCTGTATGGTGTCTTTTGATCTAGCCCAAAATTTTAAACTGCAAGACAGAAGTGCAATGGTATAAGAATATTATCATGTTAAAAACTTGACATAATAGCGTTTTTACTTTATCTGTAATTGAATATTTGTCCAGTCCATGTTAATTATTTTTTATTTAAGGTTACGTTTTTCGGTCGGACTCGTTTTAGTGTTTTATGATCTATAAAAAAATATTAACTATCGGAATTTATTAGTTAAAAGAAACGAAATGTCATACTAAAAGTATGAAAGCGTTTCGTTTTTAGTTTAAGAGTAAATGATGCGTGTATCGAGTTTCATATTTAGTGTAGTTTACATATATTTGCCTTGTCTTTGAGGTACTCGTTTCAGGGTCTGAAGTTTTCGCAATAAAATTTAAAAAATTTGGTAAAATTTTAGAACAATTTATCCTTTACATTTTGTTGCGGGTTGCATACATTATTATTATTATTATTTTGATAATAATTTTTTAATATAAAAAATTGTTGCACGAATGTGTGGTTTGTCAACTATGAACCCAAAATTCTAGTAAAATAATAGTATAATTTATTTGTCAATTTCCCAGAATACACATAGTCAGCGGCACCCACATAACGATACTCGATTTAGTGCTTTCCGTGTAAACCCAAAATTTTAAACGTGGTACAAAATTAGCCCTAAAATATACGATAGTTTTCATTTTGATCCTAGAAATGGAGTCGCTGACTATACGCAGGTTAAATCAACATGAAATACGTAAGCTTTAAGAATTGAGCTTACAACACTTTTCAAGACAAATATTACATCCAAGTACACGAGTTACAGAAATTAAAATATTAAATATTACCAAATGACAGTTCACAATTATTAATGCAATACAAAACTAAAGATAGATATCATTAATATAATTACTAATTAATAGTAACATGTGCCCTGACAATTCAATTAAATCTAAATGATTCGTAAAAACGTAATGTTAAATTACTCTTTTCTCAATTACACAATTAATTCAATACTTTAGTAGTTCAATAGTCACAAGATGTAAGAGCTAAAGCAATTCATTATATCACTTTTATACTCATTTTTTAACAACACGTGTTCTAGTTAGGTTGAAACAATATGAGAATATCAAATAAATCTTTCACAAAATTAGTTCAAATGTCTTGACCAGTTCTGAGGATGTCCACTATTAACTGTGATCTGAATAATTAAAGTAATTATGGCCATAGTCCATCATAATTATGACCAATAAGTATATCGGCTCGGTACAGGTGGTTCAGGTAAGCGTCCTTCCTCCATGTTGTCGTTCAATCAAGTGCCGTTCTACGCAGACGTGGCGACCTATGTTCGTGTTAGAAGGGTTCGCACGGGCTCTATCAAGAGATACTCCGCGACTTGGAGATGCTATGGCCGCCGTCTATGCATGCGCAGTAAGACTATAAGTCTCTTAACATAGAAACTGTTACCATTTGCATACTATTGCGCAATAAGGTGAAAATATAATAAATTAAGAATTAGTACCACATCAATCACTTCTTGGCACAGTACCCCAGCGGCCTTGGTACCTACGATGCTTGGAAGTTTAAGATATCAGTACTGGATATATAGTTTTTTTTACGAATTTATGAAGTGAAATGAATTTAGAATATAATATTTGTCCATATTGATTCCCATCCCCTCCATAAACTGGAAGTGCAAAATGGATAAGGTCTCAGTCGAAAATATTGACTCACAAAACATAGAAGTACTTTGTATTGTTCTTGTTTGGCGACATAACGTTACACATTCGTTCATAAAAAATATCAAATAGTTTACTACATTATTTTTCGTTAAAATTGATTTTCATTATTTTACGTCATATCTTCACAAAGGCTTATGGTATGGTTATTATTACCAATGCGATTGAAATAATGATTTCAATCACTTAGAATGTATATATTGCAACCCCGTCTTATGTATTGAGTAATCAATAAATAGTTTACGATGTTCGAAAATTATAGTCAAAGATAGTGTATAATGACAAATAGTTAAAGTAGTTAATATTTGCAAAGGAATGTGACCGCAAACGGCCAACAACCTTCGAGACCAGCGCCAGACTAACTGAAAGCAGGAGAGTGCACGAGTCATTATCGGGTCGGGGGCGGTTGTAGGGGAGTCGTTCAGCGCGTCATATGAAAATATTCTTTAATTTTCAAGTGACCGTAGTATTTCATAAGGTGAAGGGGGTGGAAATTCATGTTTTGCAGTTCTCAAAATATATAAAAAAATTCGAAAAATCATATTAAATATTCGATAAGTTTGTTATAAGTAAAATGTTCCGAATAAAGGTGAATTGTATTATTAAGTTCTAATTTCTTTTTAATGAACTGATGTGAAGAAAAGAATGTGAACTCAAGCTAAATAAGGGATATTTTTTCTTATATTGACCTTTTATCGACTAATTTGACTGGAGTATTCAGCAACGCTCAACTGCTTAAGGTCTGGTTAAGCAGTCATAAATAAAGAACACCATTATAACTTTATAACACCTCGGCTGAGCACATGTTCAGGTAACTGAAAGTAGTGAAAAGCACCGTGTCACATATGAGATTGAATTCACCGGCTAAACACTTGAGGGAAGCAAACACGTTACACACGAGGGTGGAAATGTGCCTGTTCTCCAGTTGCCGCTTCGGATAACTGTTAAGATAAGTTACAATGTTTCGAGAGTTTGTCTTGGTTCGAGAGTTTGACAGCAATATTTCAAATCATTATGTTCAATAGACATGCAAAGTTTAAATAGTTGCACATGGACCTGAATAATTTTGAGGGCGATCGTTGGACATTTTCGTGGAGGGAGGGGTCACAATTTGCTTATTACATCATTCTCCAAGTGTTGCAAATTCCATTCTAAACTAGGGATAATAATAATGAAAATGAACTAGCCTTCCAATTCCTACCTTCTCAACCCCCAACTCTCCAGTGCACTGCACCCTATTCCAAACAGTTAAAACCCTGAGAAATTCTTTCCGTCTTCTACTACCAGTTCCTGGAAAACCCCGACACCCCTTTCCCCCGTCTTCTCTTCTACCCTCTTTCACTTACCATATATTGACCTCCGTTCGGCGTCCTCTGCGAACTTGCCAAAACTTTTTCCTGAATATCAGGTATGTTATTTTGTCGACTTGCTCACTCCGTATTTGTTTTCTTATACTCATTCTTCACTTTATTTTATTTCAAAAGTTCAATAATTTTTACACTATTTTCGATACTGTTTTCACATCTCTATTATTGTATACTTTCATGTTATTGTATACTTTCATGTTTCAATTATTGTTATTTTCATGTATATATAGTAACAAAACTAAATGGAGTAGTGAGCAATAACAATTCACTTACCTATCCCACTCAGTCGCTTCCACTGAAAATCTGGGTATCTCCTTCATTAATGAGTTAGAAAATAAAAGGTCGGGATTCGGCCCTTTTTATTGTCGTGAAATACACACTATTCCTCAATAAAGGAAACACAACTCTGGTAAAATTGGTTTAATTATTTATTACATAAAAATTACACTTCATTACACACTAACACTGCCCATACAAATATTTCCCCTAAGCGTTCCCGTTCCAAAATATCTCCCAAAAATCACAATATCATAAGACAATATTTGCTCTACTTTCCCTTCAAGCAACAACAAGACTGGTTGATAAACTATTCCAGCCAGTAGTCAATTTAAAAATGGTGCATTTGAAGTAACCAATCATTTGCAATAACAATCTGTCCTTGGTGATTTTGTTTATGAACACTCGTAAGCGCCACAAGAGTCTTTGGCGTCGTCACACTCACTTAGTTAAGTACACTGGCACTTAACGCAATGAATGATGCACTGAACGCAGCCAGTCGTGCTATTTACCTTAATGTTTTTATTTAAAGCTGTATCACCAATTGTCAAAATGATGTGGGCACGGCTAGTTCCTTAAGGAGTAGTAACCTCCAGTTACCACCAGGCCATTCACCGCTCCGCACAGTCAGTACCTTTCGCCCATTCACTTCTACCGGAACAAATGACCCTCCGCGTATCGTACGAGATACCATTTTCGTCATTAAACAGCTCAACTTGACGCAGACATCACGACTTAATGGCGTTAATAATAGTTCCTGGCAATTTACTTCTCGGTAAAAATGTTCATGCCTCCTACAAGATAACTTTCACCGAAGATCGGACGACACTCAACCCGACTGATCAAAAGTTGCGGATAACTTGCTCGAACTCTAATTGAAGTAGTTCGTAGCACACCGGCTGCCGTAAAGTCATAAATGATTAACTAATGATCTCCTAGTCACATCAAATAAAACTCCAAGTCTCTTTCTCACCAAAGTCTAAGTTGGTCTGCTGACTTATAATAATGAACGATCAGTCATCAACGAACATGATCACTGAATGAATTGAATCTGAATGATCTGAATCACTCTGAATCTCTAAGTGCAGAACGACGTTGCTCCCCGCTTAAGTGTACACTTCCCCACTTAGCTGCCCAAAACTTTGAGAGAAGACTCCTCGTTCTATGACGTCATTTGTTTGTTCGGCCAATAATCACTCACTTGGCACTCTACGTGGAGTATCATGAATTGATTATTTTTGTATGACGTATCTCCCTTTATGGTCAATAGCAAGGTTTGATTAATGTAATGCTTCCGAACTCTAGTATTTTCCTTTCGAGCCAACTCGTGACCCTCATCTCTCCATCATGCAATATTTAATTTTAGAAAGCTAACTTCATTCTTCCATTCTTGCCAATGACCCTTTATTTTAATGCGTCTGTCACATATTACTAACACTTCTTTTCATTCCAAACCCTAGACATTCTTCTAAGCAGTTGTTTCTGGCCCTCCATTATGTTCGCCCTTCGTCACTCATCCTTTATTGTTGACTCGTGAGCTTCGTGGCTCGACGGCCAACCTTAGTCCTTCACCCCCTCCTTCCTACATGTTCGTCACTACGACCTCTGTTGCTCATCAGTCTTGCTATTGGAATTTTTCGTATGGCGAGCGCTCTACAACAGACCCTCATTATTTCCGTGGACAACTCTCCCTATTTTTTTTTCTACAACTCTGCATGTGTTCCCGGATCTATCACCAATAATAGCCCAAACCTTCCCGAATTTCTACAGTAATTTTCCCCGTCCCTCCAGTGACAACGTGCCTGGACAATTTCTTCACAGCTATTTAATTTTCTTTCTCTTAATTTTCAGTCCCCGCAAACTAACTGCGCAGCATGTCAAGACAATAGATCGATATTTTATGGCCTTATTCAAAGAAACCCAGGACCCGTGCCCCTGAAGAACCAGTCTTCCCACTCCATTTCCTCCTTCGTTCCGAGACAGCGTCCCTTCGCCCCTCCTTCCGAACAGCACTCACTCGGGGGCGAAACNATATATATCAGCGTATGTTACTGACGATGGCTGCTATGCGGCCGAAAAAGTTTTATAACATTAAAACTATGAGCAACAAACAAACGTTTCATTCTTTGATTACCAAGTATCATGAAAATGAACATTGATGCATGCAAATTGACAGAGAAGGGCGCAGTCTTGTTTTAAAAAACAATTGGAATTTTGTTTTTTTTACACTTAACATAAAAGAATCAGATTTAGGAATATTAACTAAACAAATAGGCAGTGTACATACTAGGAAGGTTATTTTAAAACTTTACGAGAAAAACATTTTCCTTTGTGTAATGTTTCACGCCACTTAACATTCGGAAATCCATTTTCCAACACTATCTCATAAAAATTTGTCTGTTCTCTTATCATCCTTTACTTTTGAAATGCAAAAATATTCGCCCCGAGCAATTTTTGATGTATTCGAAACACCACTTCGGGATAAACTAAGTTTTTGGGACTAACAAGTAAACAAAGAAGCTAGTTTTATTCATAGAATGAATCACTTTGTTCGTTTTATTATTATCTACGATATTTATTTAAAACATTTTAGTTTCAACATTTACTTTAGTTATTGAAAGAAAAGTATTCTTAAATCGCTTAAAAATAGATGTAGTGTCGATATCACTCTTTAAATTATAGAAGGCAGAATCCGAAGTGCACAGTCATTTCTGTTATCTTTTATTAAATGTGTCACCCTGCATGACTATCGTAACTGATCTATAAAGCATTAATAATCTACATCTACGTAACTTTCCAGTAACTTGAGAACAAAACTTCATTCAATTTTTGAAAAAGACTTTACGAACTCTAAAATAATCATTATGTACGTATTCTCGAATCGGTCAACTAAGGACCACGATAACGAATGTTAGTAAGGCTCAGTTCTGTGTAAGTTTACTTACTAGACACATCGCGAATTTTTGGGGGAACAGCATCGAGATAGAATCTAGACAGTTGTATTCGAGTATTACAACTGCTATTGTTAGCCGCAGAGGGTGAACTTTTTAAACGCCACAGCTATATGAACTGAGACATAGAAGTGAAAAGTTACAAATTTTTCTTGCTCCCACCGGGAATTGAACCTGGGATGACGAGTGAGCACGCTGACACCGTAGCCACGGAGGGAGAAACATTACAATAGAGCAAAGTTGCTGTTTTCCATGCAACGTAGTAAAAGCATTTATGTCGAAAGATTGTAATTAATTTATTTTGAATTATGAATAAAATGATATAAGATAACAGAAAGTTGTTGGAAACTAAAAAAAAAGTATGTAAATACCCACCCAGGGATGACAAAAGCATACGTTTCACATAGAAAGCTGTGCCAATCCGCAGGCCCCAGCTCCAACTCATGCGACCTCGCTGTCACTTCATGAGATGGATGTTTCCGTTTCTGTTCTCTGGCCTTCAAGGTCAATTTCCTATTTGTCATTTTGTTCCACATTTCACAAATTGCCTTCCCGCTCCCCAACAACTATCACTCCATAGGGTTCATTCCTTCGGTGACACGTGTTTTACTCTAACGTTCGGTGAATTGAATAAACGCCTTTTAAAGCCAGTCTTCAACTGAAATCTTTATTAACCTGTGACAAATGATCACAGCATTATAGTTCAAAGATTCACTCGACCCGTACAGACAACTCCCCCCTCCCTATTAGTGCCTTGAGGACCTACAAATCATACCATCATTACATACTTTCACACAAATATCATCCAAGTATTTGGCAAGTGTGGCATTTAGATATGCCCACACCCACATTTTTTTAATTAAAAGAATCAGATCTTTTAATTACTATTTTATCCACTGGATGAACTCCAATTCATACCAAAGTCAATCCGCTGTCCGTACAAAACAAGTCCGTAAACTATCAAAATTACAAACCTATACTAACTGTATTTATTTCTGAAACGAATAGCAACTTATTGTTTAAGAGTATGGAAAATTAAAAAAATAATTTTATCACAGTATTATGAAAATGTCTTATAACAATTATGAAACACATATCGTACGTTTCGGTTTCTAATACATGTTGAAAGAACACAAGTGTGACAGCGTTATATGCAGTGAGTTTAATTGTAAACCACAATGGCAGTAATTTCATTACATAAAAATCAGATTTTTGGTTTTTTAGTATTTATATTTTTAGGTAGATGCCTGAAGAAAGAAATACTGAGTTTAAATATAACGTTAATGAAAAAAGTTACAACAAATTTCGTGTGTTGTCTAACCCGTAAATAGAATTTGTTTTTCTAAAATACGCATTTTCGAAATTAATGGAATTAATTAAAAATTATTCATTGTATTAATTAATGATATTAACTACGCATTTCATTGCTTATAAATTTCAATTAGGTTTTTCGTTTGTACATTAAACATACTATTTCATGCTAACAGCACGGAAAGAGAAGAGTGCGATATTCGAGAAAGTGCTAATACTTCCTTCGACCAGATAAGGTTGAGAACCGAGAGAAATCGATTACAATTGCCGATTTGGTCAAAATCCCTCATGTCTCTAAATAGTCTTGGTAGGAATTTGTCTAATGTTTGGCTCACAGGTTTTACGTAAAACGCAGAAAAAGATAATTGTAACGCAAAAAATGCATGTTTTGCAAATTCCTTGTCATTTGCTCTATTAAGTATGTCTACATTTAAAATTTAAAGTCTCTTGGGCATCGGTAAGATACATTTTTATTGCCAAACAAAATATTAATTGCTAAATTTCTTGGTGACTGGTATACTTTACAACATATGAGATGTTTCCTTCCCTGAATTCAATTGTCAATGAGTGGAATCGAATGCAATTTTCGCTGATTCTGTCGTAAGACTCCCTGCTGGATATGCGCCCATGGGTGTTAAAGCAACTTGGGACACCCACTGGGTGCCAGTGCTTGGATCTCATAAATAGCATATACGCTTTGGAATGGGATGGAGAAAAATGGAAATACATAAAACATTGAAATATCATTTACAAAATAAACTCATTTATTTCACACATTGTACACATAATTACAATTATGCTTAACATGTTAAGTAACTGTTTTTACTTGTTCTTTTTTTCATGATTTAATTTGACTATTCAAATTAGACATATTTTAAACAAGGCATCTGAAATGCACACATGAAAGACTTTGACAATTAACCTTTCATTCTGCATGATCATTTTATCAATCATACTTTAGAGATAGGTAGTAATTTAAAGAAAAATGAACATTAACCCATTGTACTGATACTTGGTCACAATTACAGAACCTTGTGGCACAGTGACTCGCCCTGTGTTCGGAACAAAAAGGTGAAAGAAACAAAACTACAAGTTTTCTTCGTTTCACTATGTGTCAAGTTATGTAATAACAGTGGTTCGATGCATAATAAATATAAAAATAGTAAGACCTGCGCTAAAACTATAAAGAAAATTTTCTTTCTTTTTAGTATTCTCTTAGTAACATTAATACATTAAATAGTGAAACTTCACTTTAGGAAACTTAATGGTCATGGTAAACATTTATCATACTAAGCCGCATTTATATTCTGATCTCGAAATAATTATAAATTGCAAAAGGTTAACAGAAAACTTCAGAATACAGAAAAAAATTTGTTTCTCGTCTAATTGAAAAATAAACCCTCAGCACTGTTTAACACTCACCTTACCAACACCAGCAATAAGAAAGTGAAATAATGTAACAGACATTGGCTACTGATACCAGTCCTACAAAAAATCTTACATTTCCATGGTCACATTTCCATTAAAAAAGTATCTTAAGTTAAAGAGATAGTTGTTCTAGGAGAAAAATGAGAAAGTAACATTATAAATTTAAAAAAACAAATAGTTTAAGTGATCCAACTCTGTGGACTCGACAATATTGATTTTTTAAAATATGCTTCTTCAAAATTATTTATAATTAAGGTCTGGCGTATAATTTTACATATAGCTATATACATATTAAGGTATCATGTGCGCCAGAGTGTCTAGGTTTAAGTACCTCCAAAAAATGTTTTAAATTATAGTTTAAAACATTCTCTATCCAGGGGCGATGAATTTTCATACACTCACAATGCAAAATTTTGAATTATTTAACTTTAAATTACTATGAGCTTATGTGGAGAAACTTTCGCGGGTTCATGTTTTTTTATATTCTGGCAACAGTACCGGCTTAAAATAGCAAAAGAAACCTACTAAAACATAGCAAATGGAAATAGGAACGCAATTATCTTAAGATTTTTACCAAAAACTGGGGAAAATTCTGTTCTAACGGACATGGCAGCCGCATCACATGACTGAAGACAAGGCGACCCTTGTCAAAGGAGGAGTCAAACGACACTCTAAATTAAAGTTTTAAAATCACAAAATAATTGTTCTTATCCAATATAAAAAATCATTAGAATGAATTATTAATTAATAAGAACTACTTTGGTGAATACTTCCAAGTTTCGTGAATGGTTGACAACTTGACTTCACTCAATGCGCATGCATATAATAACTTAAGCAGTACAAATTAACAAACTTAAACAAAGGAAATCTATCAGCTTCTTGACATTACTTCTTGGTTTCATAGATTAAAAACGAATGGTAAAATTTTATTTGCAGATCAATTAAGTAATTATCACTATCAAGTGATGCATAGTTTTTTAATTCAGTGATATCTGTTCAGTATAGCGAATGGAACGTCAACAGTTTAACAGCTTTTTTCATTAACAACTCATTTCATATTAGAATCACTCTTCTGTACTGGAATCACCCTGTTTCTTCATTATAATATATTCAGAATGGGTACCATTCTTCTGTAATCACTTTGGTGATGCAGCATTCTCAAAGCAAAAAGTTGCTAAAACTTAATTCACATTCAAAGAATACTTTCATAAGTCATCAGTGTAATCTTTTTATATCCAGTGCATTTACGATATAATTTAAGTAAGACTGAAAATAAACATCAAAATTATACGATATATTTAGTCTTTTCTGAAAGAGATTTGTGATATAATAGTCTGGTTTGTATTAATGTTTTGGGTTAATATGTATACAATAAACTGAAAGTAAGTTATGTAACACCTTTCATTTTTGTATAAAATTATAGCATTTCAACATAAAGTACATAGTCACAATGTATATTTTTATATTGAGCCACTAAGTATGTGGTTGGAATTTTGAATCCAACAAACTACACCAATTTACTACTTTGCCAAACAGTTTCTCAATCCAAGACTTAGCCCTGTTTATCGAAGTAACTTTTCAACAAATTAATAGCAATGATCTTAATCTTTTAGTTTAATGTATATAATTTGTAAAACTTACCTTGAAAAGAAATTCCGAAACAACAAAAACAAACACACAAGCAAATTGCACTGGAGTTGACGACAGACAGGTTTGTGCATATTTGTACATAGAACACTATCGATACGCGAGGTAGAGACTAACAAATCTATGCTTTCTTAGCGATACAGAAGCGAGTCACTTTTCCATAGATTCTTTAGATGGCTCAGGAAATGTTTTGATGAATAATATAACGATAAATACGGAGCATTTAATAATTTTAGCATTAAAATACATTACGTGATATTAATAACATAGTTTCAGTTTGCCTGCAATGGCCTGTAGCAAATTTGTTTTTCACGGGTACCAGTGAGCTAAATAATAATTTTTCTCTTGAATATTCACTGTATCCTGTCCTTTAACCTCAATTCGCCACATGCTATGAGTACATAATTTTCTGAAGTTGTCGTAAATGTATGAATCTATAATAAGCCGTATCTTTTAGTAATACATTTGTGAATGCATCTCATAACTTCATTTAGTATATTTAACTAGAGCAAGATGCACATTTGGTTCCACCGTAAAACTCAATTTAATCACAACAACAAAATCACACCGTAATACATGTGATGCATCAAGCCATGTTGCAGCCATGTTGTATCGTTTCGATGGTCGCGAGAGTCAATATCGATCGAGATCTCTTGTGTCTCCTGTCCAATAACCATCCAAAGAATCTAGAGAAGAGGAAAATTAAAATTATCTCGTGTATCCCGATATTCAAGAAGAAGAAGAAAACTATATTTCACGTACATTGCCTCAAGCACTATTGAGGCCATGAGTTACGATTCGTTTCTTTGTAAATTAATTTCTTCTGCTATTTTCATGTTCAATATATTAAAAATATAGATCGTATTTTTAAAAAAAATTATAAATCTGATTTTCGACCATTTTCGATAACAATAGTTACTTAAGTTCTTTTTTGCATTTTGGTCTTGAAGAAATAAATAGAAGTTTTCATTTCTTCAAGACCAAAACGCAAAATAAACTTTAGTAATTATTATATTTTTAATGTACTGAATATTTTTTGACATATTCTTAGGTTAAAAATGCGTTTCGAAGGCTGGGGAACAACATATCAAAAGATAGCGAAGAAAAATAATTTGTCCCCACCCTGAGGACTTCATCATAATTCGGTATGAGTTCCAAGCGGAGGATCCCAAGTGGATGCGACCTTGGGTGCAAGAGATGCACCGACAGGGGCCAGCCTTGGCAGCCACGGGGGCTAGAGGGTGCAGCGCTTGGCACACATGAATGCTAGTGGATGCAGTGCTTGGCACCCATGGGTGCCGCTGGGGGCATTTCCACTAGGGCTCTTCGACTGAAAAAAATGTAAAAAAAAAACAAAAAGTTGCCCCCGTGGTCCACATTGAAAATTTTCTTTTTTTCTTCTTTCGAGGTACATAAAGAAATCAACTGAACATAAAAAATAAAACACTTTATACCAAATAGTCTGCGAAGTGTGATTTGCCCAAAAAACCACGCCCGTAGTTCGGGCAGGAGCTCACAAAAGGAACTCGAGGAACTCAACATTCTCCCGCCGCAATTTTTTTAAAAGTTTAAGGAAGTGTTTATACATTTCCTCTAAATAACTTTATCTGCATAAAAATGATAACTTTCACAATTGGATATCGGTGAGGTGATATTAGTATTCATATTGAGATAAATAAATGAAAGACGTGATGTTGTCTACTAGCAAAACTTTCAGTCTTGCGAAAGTACTTTCCTACCTTAACTGATATCATCAATTTATTAGCTTTTTCTTCTTCTGAGCTGCAAGATAGAAAATTCTTCCGCGAGCAGTGTTAACAAGGGTGACCAAAATTATAGTTATAGTGACGTATAATCATGGTCTGATGACGTGTAGGTCGGGTATTAGTGAAAGCTTTAGGTTAAATGTGTGCGGGATTCATATACTTTTAGTCAAAACGTAATTGATGTTATATGTTCATAAAACATTTTAATTTGTTCAGAGCTTAGTTGAGATATGAAAATGGAAAAAGTTGTAAGTACCGAAAACATGATTTCACAGGATACACCCTTGTTGATACCGAGGCTACCATGTATTATGCAATGACAGTTTAGGAAATCGATATTATAATATATTTCTTATTTTTTCAATTTTTTATCGTGGTGCCAGACATAATTATGGTTATCAGACGTGGCACAAACACTTCTTTGATTACTATCCGTGGTACTTGGATCGTTTCATGTTTCAATCACACGCAGCATTTCGAACATTCTCCATATACAAAATCGGGGAATACTTTGCAATCGGTACATAATTTATACTAATTATAAATCACTTATTTATTTATTGTATGCCTTTTGGCGAGGTTCAGGCCATGAGGTCTGCCTGCTCTTCCACCTAATCGTTGGACTTGGATAAGGGAATTTGGGAGGAGAGATGTTGGGTTGCCGGGGAACTTCTAGTATCGAACCAACATTTGTCTGGAGTAGGTGAGGGAAACCCCAGCTATAAACCTCACCTATCTCGGTCGAGCAGGGTTTGAACCCACGCTCTACTGCTCAGAGGGATCGCGGAAGTGAAGACACTACCCCTTAACCACCGCTGTAATTCGAATCCTGCAAAAAATATACAGCTTGAACACTTTTTTCAGATTTTTATACAGTACCAATTAATTAAAAAAATAATCAATCCTAAAATCTGAAGAATAGTTTTCTAATGTTGAAGAATGTTACCTTTCTTCACAAGCAGCGACTGACACACTGTCTATGTGTCGAATAATGATTTGATAGTGTTCCGCTGTTTACAAACTACTAGCGCTCCAGTGACAGCCCAGCGATACATTTTAGTACACAATCTTGCAAACAGATGGACCTAAAGTACTCTCAAATACGCTCTTGTGAGGAAAAAATTGTTAGTAGCAAAATATAATTCCAATAATGTGTACTCTGCTTGAGTTTGAAAGGCATTTGTTACTTAATTTTCTTTTTAATTAAAGTGTTAATAACACGAAGATTATTATGAAATTAAATTCCTCATTCTTTTTTTGATTGATAAGTTACTAAGGCTATTAAAGTTGAATGCATCAATCAGTAAGGTAGAATTGAGACTACGATGCCGTGAAATATTATTCCCCGAGTAAAAACATAGTTTACCTTCACGGTTTTTTAATGTGACTCGTAAATATCTCATGAGAAGGCGAAAACGATTGAAGAGAAAATTAACTTTTTAAATCCAAGTTAAGTTTTTAGACACGTCAGTGCAATGATCTCAACCTTGGTTACGTCACGACATCACCCAGTGAGATTAACGACTTTTTTTTAAATATCGCCCTACCATCGTAATACGTACACCAAATCCATTATATTTTTCGTCTAATCCTCGAGTCAAATAATAAGTCTATTAAATTTTTTCTGTCTTATTTTTGTACTCCGTGGTCTTGATTTTCTACAAACGTTCTTGGATATTTAATACAATTTTTAGGTCATATCCAAAATATAATTCTGCGGATTCTTTATAATTTTTAAATTATATTTCCAATAAATAATTTTCTCCTATTGCTGTTGCATATCTACATTATATACCATAATCCAAGTTATTGAATTGTGTTTGCATTTCAGAGCATAGTGGTAGTCCCGAGAAATTATAGAATACTATCTTCAATATTGTGTTCAGAAGTTCCACAAGACGTGGCAAAAATGTTTTTCTCTCTTCCCTGGTATTTATCGACAACTAGCTGATTCTTTTATGCCAATCTACTTTTACTTTAACATTCCCTAACTTCTGCACCTGACATGACAAGCAACAAAACATTATCTATTCTAGACCAAAACATACGATCATTAAAAAACAAAATAAATTTGCTAGAGGTACAGTTAGATACTACATTAAGGCATATATCAGTACTATGTTTCACGGAACATTGGCTGTCAGACACTCAAATTAACACCACATCACTACCAGGATACTTTCTAGCAGGATTTTATTGCCGTAAAATAGATAAATATGACAAAAATAAGCATCTTGTTCATGACAACATGACAATCATAAGCATGGAGGTTCTTGTATTTACCTAAAACTTAAGAATCCAGAACTAACAGAATCCAGGCAAAACACAGATTTTAACTACTTGTTTAAGGACTCAGACTTTGAGTGTACTATAGTTGAAATCCTCACTTTAAAAATATTTATTTTAAATATTTACAGAGCACCTGATGGAAATCTTGAAACCTTCAGAAAAAACCTAGAAACAGTTCTTAACAAACTGGCAAAACCCAAGAACCATTTTATCATTATTTGCAGAGATCTGAACATTGACTTTTTACAAATAAACAACAACATCATTGAACATGAACGAGAAAAGTTCATCCACTTAGTGAAATCATTTAATTTAGAAACCATAATAAACGAACCCACAAGAATAACAAATAGCACTCAAACAATAATTGACCAAATGCTAATTGACAGGAGCAAACACATTTATCTAGCCTCTACACATGATATGGGACTAAGTGACCATAATGCACAGATCCTCTCACTTAAAACTGATACTAACTTCCAAAAGCCCCCCACAGTAACTAACAGAAGAATATTTAACTCCGCAAATTTAAATACACTTCTAACACTTCTAAATAATGAAATGTGGACTCAGGTTTATGAAACCTCTAATGTAGATAGCAAGTACAACAAATTCTTCTGCCAGTTATTAAATTATTTTGACATCTCTCATCCATATAAGCAGCAAACACAAAAACCACAAAGTAAAAAACATTGGCTGACAAAAGGAATCACAACATCATGTGAACAGAAGAAAAGACTCCATATGTTAACTAAACAACCATCATGACCCATTTAACTCAAAACATATTACAAACAATGCATATTAGTGCTTAAGAAAGTAATAATTAAAGCCAAACAGATGATGAATGACAAATACATAGAGAAATCTACCAACAAAATGAATGCTATGTGGAATATTGTTAAGCAAACCATTATGCACGTCACCAATAAACAACAACACATAGAATTGATGCAAGACAATAACAAAATAGTTGCTAATACACTCAACCAGCATTTCACAGCCATAGCCAACCAACTACAAAATAAGCAAAACACAACCACATTACAAGTACTACCAAATGATAGTCATGTAACATCAACAATGTACATGAATGTATCATTTGAATTGCATGAGAATCATAAGAAGAACTTTCATAGACTAATTAACACTTCGTATAATTTAAATACCAACTACGATTATTCTAAATTTCTCAATGAGAAAGATTTTGTTGTGAACCTATCGGACAAAACTATCCCTGCCTACATTCAAAGGACCCTTGAGAGAGGGAATAATTTCAATTACATGCCTACTAATGAAGATTCTAAAAAGATTGTAACTGAATGTATTAAAGATCTTGAATATTCGACTAGCAAGGGTAATAATGATAAGAAAAGTGAGTTTAGAAAACCTATTAGTAGTGTCTTACATAAATATGTTTCATCTAATCTAAGCTGTTCAAAAAAAGATGAAATCATTCACAATGACTTAAATATATATATCATGGGACAACCTTCCTTATGGACATTGAAGAAAAAGCTAATAAATTGATGATATCAGTTAAGGTAGGAAAGTACTTTCGCAAGACTGAAAGTTTTGCTAGTAGACAACATCACGTCTTTCATTTATTTATCTCAATATGAATACTAATATCACCTCACCGATATCCAATTGTGAAAGTTATCATTTTTATGCAGATAAAGTTATTTAGAGGAAATGTATAAACACTTCCTTAAACTTTTAAAAAAATTGCGGCGGGAGAATGTTGAGTTCCTCGACGAGTTTTGTGAGCTCCTGCCCGAACTACGGGCGTGGTTTTTTGGGCAAATCACACTTCGCAGACTATTTGGTATAAAGTGTTTTATTTTTTATGTTCAGTTGATTTCTTTATGTACCTCGAAAGAAGAAAAAAAGAAAATTTTCAATGTGGACCACGGGGGCAACTTTTTGTTTTTTTTTTACATTTTTTTCAGTCGAAGAGCCCTAGTGGAAATGCCCCCAGCGGCACCCATGGGTGCCAAGCACTGCATCCACTAGCATTCATGTGTGCCAAGCGCTGCACCCTCTAGCCCCCGTGGCTGCCAAGGCTGGCCCCTGTCGGTGCATCTCTTGCACCCAAGGTCGCATCCACTTGGGATCCTCCGCTTGGAACTCATACCGAATTATATCATTTTTAGTAAATTAAAATTTATTAAAAAAATGAATTTTACCAAAAATCATTTTTGTTAATTTTTATATAACTGAACTAGTGGTGCAAAACCATTGCACATACTTTATCATATACTTTTTTCCATCTGCAGTATAAAGTTGTCACATAGGGGTGGTTTTAATCCCCATGGCGGGTACGGGGTTGCTCAGATGTTACAGATGGGCGTGAATAAAGGAACTCCCTTGGTAGAGGTAGATCTCTATCCGGGTCTTGGTGCGTGGTTAAACAAAATATGAACACGTTTTCAATGATTTTTAATTAATAAAAGGTTAAAAATTGATAATCATTCAGTAAGGGCACAAGGTTGGGCTAGCAATTAATTTTTTAAGCAAAGACCCGTATCTGGACAAGCAATTATTCTTTAAACAAAGGTGCACATCTGGACAAGCAATTAATCTTTCAACAAGTAGAACCAATGCCTGAGAGTCATAACGCGCAAGCATGTGCCAAATGCTATCAAGAGGAAAACAAGACAGGAAATTGAAGACGGGCCATCAAAGTTGATCCATGGGGAGCAAGAAAACCAACCAATTGCGGTTAACACCTTGAGAGCTAAGGATATTAAATAAATCGGAAACAATATTATTCATACTATACCTTAACTACCAAAATATTTTTTCTGTATTTCGGGCATTCTTTATATTACCCTCGAAGTCTGATTCGTATTCGAGAATTATCATATGGCATACTTTCTAAAATTCTATATATTACACTCATACCCATTGAATATAAACATTTAATGAAAACCTTATTATTATTTCATATATTTATACTCATTTCATATATTTATACTCATTTCATATATTTATACTCATTTCATATATTTATACTCATTTCGAGAATCGGCGGGGCTGTGGCCGCTATCGTCGCCATATTAGTTCTGTAGCTTGAATAGTGTAGATTTGTTTATTGTAGGAGAAAGAAGTTTGTGTTTAAAACTGAGCTGTTGGAGATTGATCTGTGTGCCAATCGCCAATATCGCTAGTTCCTTGTTGCGTTGTGGATCTTTCTTTTGCTACTAATTCGTTCAAATTTCTGGCATGAAGCGTGAAGCAGATGGTGAAATGGGCTCCCCACAGAAGAGGTCCCGCAGTGGGGGTGATACCGAAGTACGGTTACTGATTCCCAGCAAGGCTGCTGGATCAATTATTGGTAAAGGGGGCCACAATATAACGAAACTCAGAACAGAGTACAAAGCCTCAATTACTGTCCCTGATTGCCCCGGGCCAGAACGCATTCTGACCATTTCCTCGGATCTGGACACAGTTCTGCAAGTTGTCAACGACATCATACCAAATGTGGAAGATGNATATATATAACTTTAAATTAAGTTTCTATAGTGGTTGTACTTTTTTTAATACCTTATCCCAATTGGTCCAGTTTTTCACTCTTGTTTATTCTTGAAGAGTAAAAGTATTTTAATTTAATTGTTATAAATTTATTCTTTCAGAAAACTGGAGCAAGAATCAAAATATTTTCCAATTGTTGTCCACAAAGCACAGATAGAGTATGCCAGATATCAGGGAGACCTAACACTTGCATAGAATCAATAAAAGAAATTGTTGAACTCATAAAAACTTCTCCCATGAAAGGAATGAACAGTCCTTATGACCCTCACAACTATGATGACTACTATGCCCAAGAGTACGGTGGCTATGGTGACCAAGAGAGCAAAGCACGAGGAGGTCCAATGCGTGGTGGAATGGGACCACCACCAATGGGAGGACGAGGTGGTGGCGGTGGTGGGGGTGGGGGTGGTAGATTTGGTGGATTGGGTGGTAATATGGGTCCTGGAGGACCACCACCTCGTGGTGGACCTAGAGGAGCCATGGGTGGACCACCACCACCTCCAGGTGGTATGGGTGGGCCTGCTCCTGGTCCACGTGGTGCAGGAAACTTCGGAGGCAATAGAGGCTTTGGGGGAGCTGCAAACGGTATGATGAATAGCAATGCTATGAACATGGGAAACAATAATAATGGAGGGCAAAATGTGATGTTGAGTGGAAAGAACACAACACAAGTTACGATTCCCAAAGATTTGGCTGGGGCCATTATTGGGAAAGGAGGAGCAAGAATTCGTAAGATTCGTTCAGATTCTGGTGCTGGAATAACAATTGATGAACTATTGCCAGGATCAACTGATAGGATTATTACCATAACTGGGACTCCAAATCAAATTCAGATGGCCCAGTATCTTCTTCAGCAAAGTTGCCAATTTGGAGGAGGTTCTGACAACTACTGATTTGAGGATAAAATGCTGCCTCTTAAAGGAAAGTGTCCATGAAAATACAGATAAATATTTCTGAAGAAATGTCGAGTAGTGTCTAAGCCCTGGGATGGAGGTCTTCAGTGAAAATTCCAGCCTTCTCCCTGAATTTTTTATAACGTGTATTAATATAAGGCTCTACAAGTAGTTCACATAGATCTATATTTCTCCTAATGGAGGATAAGAGTTGTAAGTATTTTCCTTCATGTGCATTGTAGTAAAGATAATGATTTAGTTAAATGTAGATTATTTGTTCTTTATTGTTTTGTATCAGTCATAACATTACAATAATAAATTTAGTTTCATTCATTGCTGAGAATTGAGTGTATGTGCAATTTCTTTCATGCATATTTCCTTGCTGGAAGAACAGAAAGATTTGTGGAATTGTGAAATAACAAAACTTGTGTACCTGAAGATTACTACATAACTCCACATTGCATAAAGTAGATTGCAAAACCAAATTTCCATTTTATGTTAATGATGTAATCCTTTCTTTTAAACAAATGTCCATCTTAAACAACAGTAATTCATTTTACAATAGGTACTTTTTTATATATATTTTTTAATTTAGTGATGTTGTTCAAAAATTGCAGTCATAGAATTGTCTGTCCATGAGATCCCTGTGTTGAAGTGTTATTGTAGTTATTTCCTGACACATTGTATTGTTAAAATCATATTCAATGACAAAGGGAAATAATTCAGTACAAATGTTTTGCATAGTCATACATTCAAGTATATTGTATGTTACTCTTATTTGTATTCATCTTCATTAATTAGCTGGTGTGAAGTCAAGAATGTGTATATCAGTTTCTGACACTAAACTTGTTTTTAGACTTAATCCCTGTGAGTAGCAGTGGGTGTAAACAATATTTTCTGCACAGTGTACGTGTACTTTGGGACATGAATAAAAAAAATAAAAAAATTATATTTATATACATTTCATTCATTAACATTTATTTAAAAGAGCGAGAAGAACTATCATGGCATCGAGAATCATGTCAATTGCGTTAAGGAGAAAGACAATCGACTGAAACTTATGTTCAAAAGATAAATACAATAAAAACAAGAATACAATCTAAGGGTTAAAAATGTGCAGTTATTGTAAATTGTTCAAAAGAAAAGAAAAAACCTTTATATTAATGAAATTGGTACTTGTTTTGGTATTGTTAAAACAACAATCTGGATCGTTATTTATATTATAAAAGTAAAGTGTTTTAAATTGATATCATAGCTCTAAGATAATGTAAAATATTTATAAAAAATTTGGTAATTTTTTTTTTGAAAAATTACCATGTTTTTAAAATTGTAGATAGTGCTATAAATTCTTACAATCGTGGACTACAGTTTTAACATTTAACATTTAAACATATGACGTATTACATTTTAACATATTTTCTTGATAATTAAAGCTAACATAATAAAACTGTTACCCTTATTCTAAATTTTTTATGTATACAAATATATTGCAGTGTGTGTTATTAATCTTATTGAGTTGTCGAAAATTCTCTTTTCGATTATCTGGCGGCCGAGAGTTAGCCTCTTTATAAAATGTAAATAATAATAAATAAGTAGTCCATTTTATTAACTTGCAGGGAAGATCAGGCACTTAATAAAGAATTTGAAATGTTTTATACATTATCGATCGGCTCTTTACAAAACGCCTAGGTTCTATATACAGAAGCTGGATGCTACATATCCATCAAAATACCAAGTCTTAAAAATGGTGAAAACTAGAAGGTTTCAAGAAATGTTCTTGATTTTCAAGTAGGGACTTAGTAAAATGACTACCTGCGCGGTTAAGAAGGGTTCCTATTGTCCCAAATGGACAGGTAAATGAATTTCTCAATTCATGACTTTTGACAACCAGAGGCAGGTAAAAGTTTCTCAAATCGTGCCAACCCGAACATGCTAAAGACTAACTGCATGGATTTCCAGTTTACTATTATCCGTATAAACTAAGATTAACTGTATAAACTAAATTCTATACCTATTAGTACATATCGCAGCGGAATTTTACCTCCCGGAAACTTACCTCCCCCTCTACTCTACTCTACTAGACATCTAAGGCAAAGTTTTCAGTTGTCTCGGGATAACGGATGGGGAGCTGGCGGTCTTAGACGAGCGCCTAGTCGAAAACCTTTGCTCCAAATCTTCAGAAACGGAGATGGCATGAAACGCCTTAAATCTCAAAGATGATGAATTGTAATGCATTGAAGTGGTATAGGGATAGTGTCAGATATACGTTTAAGGGGTTAGGACCTTTTTAAACCCCTAATTGAAGTTTCTAAATGAATTTTAAAATAATTTCAGAAATTTTATAATAATATTTTGGAACAACGTACTTGTTCCTCCACGGCATGATTATTTATTATACATCAACTAATGCTACACTGATACACTAATTTTATTTAGTTCGTTTCGACCACTTCGGATCACGAGTGACTTGTTCAGCGCGTCTTCGTTCTTCCCAATACCTCTTCATTCTCTCATTCCCGCTTCTGTGATCTGGACCTTGAATCTGGTATATACCCATTTGTAACCTTCCACCAGTTTCTTGTAGACAGACCTGTCCTATACTATCGTGAGTGGATGTTTTTCCATTATGCCAATTGTCTTCCAGTTCTCCCTGACTTCATTCATTCAGTTGTTCCCTGTTAAGTATGTTGCGTTCCATATCTTGTTAGACAGCCTGTCATCTATCCTCATCACGTGCCCTACAAATCTCAGTCTTCTCTTCCGTATAATTCTCGAGGTAGGTTATATGCTAATATCTACTGCACTAATATCTACAATTTATTTTCAATAATTAATGGATAACAGTAGATATTTATTAAATAATTTATTTAGTAAATATTAAATCTACCACTGCCCATGGGCCCTTGGTCAGAATTGATGGGATTGTCCTTTGCTTGTTTCCGGAGAGTAACTTAGTTTATTGCACCCCACGGAGAGTAACTTAGTGGTCATACACAGTTTGCAACTGCTTCTTTCTTTTTGACAATAAAATTTATATTTACGTAAATTCATTTCTAGCATTCATAGAATTCACTAACAATACAAAACTCAATACCCATATATTGTCTGCATTCAGCGCGATATCTCTCAACTTTCATTACATCAGTACTGACGTATTCTATTTACCATTGAATTGTTTATTATATCGTTTAAGTCTAAATTCAGTACCCAAGGGAATAAGACACCCCTTGTACCCTTAAAGAGAGAGGGTGAAAATGACTATGACCGCGATAAAATATTGCAAAGGACCAATTTGCATCGAATCCATGGTTTTAAGAGTTTCTGTTGATATATAAATATTCTACCCATGTCGTTATGTTTAAGTTCAGATCACATGGGGGCATGGTACCCTTAATAACACATATAAAAAGATAATATCTAATTTAGACAACTGTTTTTTACTGCTTGATTGTCAGCATTATGTCATGTTAATGCTTCTTTCTAAATGTATCCTTTTATTAAAATTTAAATAAAATTATTTGATTTTTAAAGAAAATAAAAAATATGTACCTTTATTTAAAATATATATAAATATTTTAAGGGGCGGCTATTTGTCCTTTTGTCCGGGGCGCCGTAAGCGCTAGAGCTCTATCCATAAGTACCAACCCAACAAAAAACTAAACATACATACCATCCTTACATACAACATACAACAATTTTTAATACATTTACCACATATTATAATTATTTCAAAAAACCAAATTAAAGAATACAATTTACAAGACTTAATTAAAAATTAAATATATTCACAAATTTAAATAGATGACACACCACTAACTAAGCATTCATACCAACTCCTACATATAACAAAATTTACCACAACAAATATTCCAAATTAAAAATTGAAAGAATTACACAATAGAAAATTGACTATAAAAACCTACAATTTGCAACACATTTACCTCACATACTTACAATATAACAATTTACTTTTAAAATAACACTGACATCCTATGATTACCAACTCTCAAGTAAGTATAATTTATTACCATTTGTAATACATTTTGTAGACTCACATTACTTCTGAACAATGATAAATATTACACAATCACAAATTAAATTTCTCGCAAATTAAATACTCACAATTTTAATTTTATAACCCACCACAGACTAAACATTTATATCGACCCTTACACATCGTACACATGTATCACAATTAATATTGTAATTACAATACATTACTTGCTAAACATTTAAAAATATTAAAACCACAGACATTGACTTAAAATTTAAATATAATACATACAATATACTGTTTATCCACATTTAAATTAAAAATATATAATAACACATTAGAATTAATTACTCGCTTTTGATAATGTTACAATACATTGAGTTTAATTTAACTCTATCAGTTTTTTATTACAAATGTTGTTATTAGAAATATTAATCATTTCTACAATTCTCTTTTTTTTGACATTATTTTCTCTATCCAGAATCGTGACATCATTAAATTTAAATTTATGTCCCATCTCCTTGGCATGTAAAGCTAATGCACAATTAGGGATTTCCCTGTTACAATCTCACTTGTGTTGGTTGATCCTTTTGTATAACATCTGGCGGGTCTCTCCAATATAAGTTTTATTACACCCTCCACAACGCACAGAATATACCACACTGGTTTCCTAATCTTTGTGAATTGGCNCACATTTAAATTATATATATATATATATATATATATATATATTCATTTTGAATTTTACAATACAATTTTTTTGGCTAGCCTGCTCCTGGCGTTAGCTGCGGTTGTGAATGTGCTCTCTCTATTTTTCAGTTTAATCTTTCTAATTATTTTATTTTTTCGAGTTTTTTGTGATTCAGTAGTTGAATTTAGATCCTAACTTTCATTGTAGTGTAAAATTCTTTGTTCTGTGAGTGTGTTAAGTGAAAAAACACTAAAAATATTTCCTAAGGTTTTCAAACCCAACGGGCCAAATACAATTTCATATTGTTTTCATTCAAGTGCTTCATTCTAACGTGTGATAAAGTTTACGTAAGTACAAACGGAATCATAAATTTAACTTCTTGGTGCATTAAAATTATACATTACATCATTATTAACTTATAATAACGTACTCTATTGTTGCACTGCTCAAGTTTCGTCGTCATAAATAGAATTATTCCAATATTTTACCATTTGTTTTCGTGATATTTTTGTAGTTATTCATTACAATTTAATATAATATTCCCTTAGTTATTGTCGAAATAATTATCTGCAGTTGTCGTCCTAAATTATTTCTGTCATTTTAGTTGTCAGTTTGTTTATTTACTTACTTAAATCCTGCCCCATTGTTGCACCCATGTTTTCGTCGTCATAATTTCATAGAATTATTACATCATTTTACAATGAGCTTTTCTTGATTTTTTCGTATTTATTTACATTTTAACAATATACGGTAGTTATTGTCGAATTAATTAATCTCCAGTGGTAGCCCTAATAATTATTTCAATCATTTTTGTCGTCGGTTTGTTTGTATATTTAGTTTATTTAATATCTCATTTGTAACTTCCGTAATAATAAATATATTATTATACTAACATCCTTCATTCAGTGTTAGTTGTCAGTTTTCGTGTATTCTCTTTTGATTTTGTCGTTAAGTTGCTAACTATCTCACAACAATGGACACTATCGCATTCCTGAACTCATTCAAAGCTGATCTTCAGAAGGCGTACAATGACTTGGTACATTATATTGACGCACGAATCAGTGCGCTGGACCATCCCAACTCTTCACTCAGAATAAGTTTAGTGTGTTAGATGACATGTCCCTGTTTCCTCCCTTACCTACTAGTTCCATCCCCTCCCGTCCAGTACCCAGACCTGTTCACAAACCACGCACTGGTAAGCACAGTCGCCCAAAACCACGTAAAGTAGTGCTATCCAGAGATAAAACCAACACTTCCACGCAGAAATCAAACGTGCTCATACTAGCTGATTCGCACGGTCGTCAGATGTCCTCCGTATTGCGTGGATTGCTTCCTAGCCAGTTCTCAGTCTCCGGTTTCTTTAAGCCAAACGATCGTTTGGCTGAAGTTATTCGAGAACTGAACACCTACACTAAAAAACTCACAGAGCGGGAAACAATAATCATCATAGGTGGGCAGAACGATACTAACTAGAGTGGTCATTTCAACGCGGCTGAACATCTACAAAAACTAAAAATGGCCTCCATGCACACGAACATAGTGCTCTCTAGCCTGCCTCCACGCTTCAACATTCCACAAATAAACCACGAAATTAACCTGGCATACATCTCCCTAAAACATCACCTGGCAGACACAAAAATCACATTTTTTGATTTGCAACCACACCTGAATGCCACGGACTTTACCCAGCACGGTTTACACCTGAGACCGTCTGGGAAACATCACTTCGGTTCTCTCCTAGCTTCACATCCGATCTCACATCATCCACCTGCACCATTACCCACTCCACCACCTCCCTCTGCTCCTACCTCATCTCCTTTTCCCAGCTCCACACCCATTTCTTCTCCTTTCCCCGTTCTTTCACCTACTGCTTCCTCATTTCGCACGTCCTCATCTATTCCTCCTGCCGCCCCCATACCCAGTTACAACTTGCGCTCAGGAGTACGATGTGGTAGAAGGTGACAATCGCGTTCTGGTGCAGTGTGCGGACTTGATTCGGTACTAGAAGCTGTACCAAAATCAAATTCCTCTCCACAATCTAACGTCGATTCCATTTCTCGTGAATCACGAACTCTTTGCGAAAATAAAATAATTATATTTCATCATAATGTCCAATCCCTTTCAAACAAATTGACAGACATTGAAATTCTGGTACACGAAAATCGATTCGATTTGCTATGCCTCACAGAGCATTGGCTTTCAACTAACAACATCAACGATACTGCTATTTCTAATTATTATTTAGCAAGTTCTTACTGTCGGCAAAATTTTAAAGGCAAAAATCCCCACGGAGGTACGTGTATCTACGTTCGTAATGATATTTTATCTTCTCCACTTCCAGGCTACGAGAACTTCTGCGCAGATAGTGTGTTCGAATTTTCTGCATTTAATCTGACCGACACTGGTATTGTTGTTTTGTGTATTTATAGACCTCGTCAATCATGTCTTGACATATTTTTTCGGAACTTCGAAATTGTTTTAAAACATATCACACATAAACCTACTAAATCTATCGTTATATGTGGAGATATCAACATCGATTTCCTNATCGATTTCTTGAGTACATCCGACTCTACACATTCACCAGTTAATCGATTCAAGAATCTTATCGACTCCTTCAACCTTATTACTACGATAAACGACCCCACTAGTCTCTCCGTCTCATCTCAAACATTGCTAGATCAAATTATAGTCAACAATGCAATCTCGTATCTCTCTGAAGAGTTTATCGCCGGATACAGTGATCACCTTGCTCAAGTATTGACTATGAATAATACAATAAAACAACTTAAAATCCTTTACAAATTTACAAGATAGTTTAATGACATGTATAAATCCATATTTATAAATTATTTGCGTGAAGAAACATGGAAAGATGTTTACAATTGCCAAAACACCGACGACAAATTCAATGTATTTACCTCAATATTCCTAAAACATTACAACTCTAGTTTTCCCATAAAACGCAAGTTAATTAACACAAAGAAATACTATAGATGGATCACCCAAGGAATAAGGATTTCTTCGAAAACAAACGCCGTTTATATTATCTTTCAAAACACTATAACCAACCACCCGAATTCCATAAATATTTTCGTAAATATAAGACTATTCTTCGAAAAGTAGTCTATGCAGCTAAAGGAATGGAAAACGACAGGCATATTCTAAAATCGAACAACCGGATGAAAGCCACNATCGCGAAGAAAATGTTTCTTTACTAAACGATGGCAAAATCGTATCAAATCCTCAGGACATCGCAAGTTTGTTTAATTCTTACTTCTCAGAAGTTGGTAAAATAACGAACTCAATATATCCAAATCAATGTCCTCCAATTATATCCACCAATGTACCCAATTCTATGTTCACTTCCGAAACTAACGCCAGTGAAGTCATGAGAATCATCAGCTCACTAAAATGCAAATTTTCAACAGGCATAGATGATATATCCGAGTTTATTGTTAAATTTTCGTCCCAGGCTATATTAAATCCACTCATAAATATTTTTAATAGTTCTTCATCGGAAGGGGTGTTTACCAACATATTTAAGAGAGCTAAAGTGAAACCTTTACACAAGAAAGGAAACAAACTTAATATTGGAAATTACCCACTTTCTCAAAAATCCTAGAAAAATTGTTTTATAAGCGTCGTCTAGATTTTTTATCAAAAAATAACATTCTATCTGACGATCAACACGGGTTTAGGAAATCCTTTTGCACTACAAGCACCGTATTTTCTTTATTAGACGATGTTACCACATCTCTTGACCGTGGAGAAAATCCTCAGGGTGTTTTTCTTGACTTATCCAAAGCATTCGATGTCATCGATCAGGGAATTCTCCTTTCCAAATTGCATTCTTTGGGCATTCGTGGACTTCCACATCAATGGTTAACTTCTTATTAAAGAGATAGGTATCAACAGGTCAAAATATCCTATTCTAAAAATAAAATACTTGAGGGGTCGTCTTTCAGAAACAAAGCCACTTACTTGCGGAGTACCCCAAGGATCAATTCTCGGCCCTATACTCTTTTTATTGTATGTGAACGACATGTCATCATCCACATCAGATTGCAAAATGGTTCTTTTTGCTGATGACACTAATTTACTATGTAAACACGCCAATGCTCAAAAAGTTTTGTCTAACCTTTCGACTTGGTTCCATGCAAATCGTCTCATTGTAAACACTGACAAAACTGTCTATGTCATTTCACAATAGTATCACAAAATATCTTTACCCCAGGTTTCTCTTTCTTTAAACGGAACACAATTAAAAACTGTTACAAATACAAAATTCTTAGGTCTCCATATTCAAGACAACCTCAAATGGAATTGTCACATTGACAATCTTAATTCCCAATTAAGCAAATTGTGTTACGCATTCCGAATCTTAGTTAACGCAGTTAGTCCACGTATTTCCCGTTGCGTATATTTTGCAAACGTTTACTCCCATTTACGTTACGGCATTACCTTCTGGGGTAATTCCGGTCAGAGTATTCAAACTTTCAGAATTCAGAAGAGGATAGTTCGGATAATTTGTAAATCTCACCCCCGAAACTCTTGTAAACCTTTATTCAAGGAATTAAATATCTTAACACTTCCCTGCATTTATATTTATGAAACGGTCTTGTTTGTTAAGATCGAATTACTGAAGTGCCACCCTTTCTTTATACGAAACAGTCTCGTTCACGAACACAATTC
>NNCF01129133.1:458018-473292 GCA_002313205.1 Laupala kohalensis | reverse complement strand
GCTGTAGCACTTTTTAAATAACTTTCAACAATTTCAAAAACTATTTTCTTGCATGATTGTGTTGTCTTATGGCTCATATTAATATAGTTTTATGTGTACTCAACTTTGGCACGGTTGTGTACATAAAGTCTGTAGCCCCATCCTGGCCTGGGTTTTTCCCCGTTTTTCCTTTGGGTAAAGGCGGATTTCTTACATAGGTTCTCTAGGCTTTGTCTAGGGGCGTGTTCATTGTAACAATAAATCGTGAATTTAGTGTTATTTCAACTCTTATGATTTTTAAACACTATACTCAGAATAATCTATAGTTTGATAATAACTTGTACTTGTAAATTTACAAACAGATTGACATTCTATTAGTATTATAACTCGCAGCTAACTTTTCATCTTATCTAGGAATTTTTACTTAAAATTTTGAATCCACCTCTGCCTTAGGGTCCTTGATCGAAATTGATGGGATGGTCCCTTGCTTGCTTCCGGAGAGTAAATTAGTTTATTGTCCTCGTGGTTATAAGCAGTTTGTACTGTTTTTTGACAATAAATTTATTATTATTAAATTTATTATCATAGAGTTTAATTTATCTATATCAGTTTTTTATTAGATGTGTTGTTATTAGGGATATTAATCATTTCTATAAATTATCTAAAATATTAGAGATATTAATCATTTTTATAGTCAATTTTCTGTGGTGTAATTTTTTCAATGTTTAGTTTGAAATATTTATTGTGATAAATTTTATTTTGTATGTAGGAGTTGGTATGAATGCTTAGTTAGTGGAGTGTCATCTATTTAAATTTGTGAATACATTTAACTTTTAATTATGTCATCTAAATTTTTTTCTTTAATGTGGATTTTTTAAATAATTATAATGTGTGGTAAATGAATAAAAAATTGTTGCATATTGTATGTAGGGATGGTATGTATGTTTAGTTTGTTGTTGGGTTGGTACTCAATGTATAGAGCAAATGCATTTAAATACTAACACGGGCAGAGTGAGACCATTTTGTTATTAGTAAGTTAGACAAGTATACTAGGGTGTTAAGGGTATGGAAAGTGAACTGTGTGGAGTGATGATAGGTTGTAAGGAGTTACTTTAGGTATGTAATGTTTAGGGTTGATTAATTCTATTATTTTAATTAATCTGTGCATATAATATGCTGATTGGAAGCCATGTTTTTGTTTTGTTTTGATGCCTTGATAATAACCTCAATAAAGGTCAAAGTATCGGCATGATGTTAATATATGTGTTGTTATTTCCTGGCCAAATGCAAGAAAACCATTCCTTTATATCTGACATTACCGTTCTTATTGATATTTCTTGACAAATTGTGTGAATCCAAGCTTTTATTTTAATTTTTTTTTCTTTCTTAAAATGTAATTTAAATGGTAATTAGGGGAATAAAAAAAATAAGACACCCATATTAACAATAAACTCAGAAAAGCTATTCTCTATATTTTAATGTGATTAATTTTAGTTAGTGAATAAAAACTATTATTTTTTTAACACTATCACAGAGTTATCTTTGTGTTCGTAGGCCTACATGCAAGGATATAAAGAACCAGCACTAAGGCTTTGTAATTTAGGTGGCATTGATACCACAGAGACCTCACGCCGCCTAGTTTATTTGTCAAAAATAGACTGTTCCAGATATAAATTTTATTTTAATTTTCTACTTGTTCTAGCCATTAGGTACTGGACAGAATGGTTCGACTTTCTACGTTTTGTTCAAATTTTGTATTTTTTAATGAATAGTTTAATAAATATCTTTTTATTCTTATTCTTATTCTTATTAGAAAAGAAAACAAAGTGTATACTTATACTCTATATGTATATAATATGTTAAATAAGTAAATTCAATTTTAAAAAATTCAATAAATTCTTTAATACATTTTTTGCAGAGTGTAGAGATCAATTGGTTGAGTTAAGAAATGTAATGAATAAGAAGTAAATAGAAGAGATGACTATGAAAGAGTAAGATATACCATTCAAAGCATTAAAAAGGAATAAAAATTAAGGATGAAAATTGTGTACTAGGTAATATTTGACATGTGAGGTATTGTCTGTAATATGATTCAGAA
The DNA here is from genome assembly GCA_002313205.1 of Laupala kohalensis. Lineage (NCBI taxonomy): Eukaryota > Metazoa > Arthropoda > Insecta > Orthoptera > Trigonidiidae > Laupala > Laupala kohalensis. The sequence continues at coordinate 471,215 of NNCF01129133.1, read as the reverse complement.
TTTTCTCTTTCCATCTTTCCAGGAACTTAAGGCAAAAAGAGTAAATCGTTAAAATACTTTAAAGAGTTCTGCTGGTAGCATCACTTCTGCAAAGTATAAAACAGGTCTAAATGAAGTGATAAATAAATATATGATAATAATAATTTACAATTTATGACAATTTTATGCTGCAAGTAAAACATTACAACATATAAGTAAAATATTGCAACAAATGTAACAAAGGAAGTGAAGATGAATAGAGAAGAAAAATGTCAAATCATAACTCATGAACTGAGGATATACGTCGTAAATCGGGGCTAATTTTGGCAAAAATGTAACATTCTATTTACGGAGTCGATGTTTTGAAAGGTCGGTCAATGACGTAAAGGTCATCGTAAGTTGAGGGAGTCCAAGCGTGGATAGGAAGTGAAATTTCCAAGGACTGTTTAAGGGTCGTTTTGGATGAGAAACAGGACATCGATGAAAGGAAGGTTTCCCATTTATTGGATGCAAATAGTGTTATAGCATTTTAAATGTTCGTAAATATTATAACTTATATCTGTGATCCTATAATTTTGGTATTGATAATACTCTATGTTAGAGTGCTGAATTGTAGTGATGAATCTACGAGTCGTTTGGCTAAATCAGAATGAAACAAATGTCTGATGTTAGATGGACAAAGGGACCCCCCACTTTTTTTTTAGAAAGGGACACTACAAAAATTTTCATGACAAATTTTACTATAACTTTGTTTCAACCCTACCTCTCCATCTCCTTGCTTTCGTGTCATATTTACATCTAGCACCGCTTCCACAACACCCTGCAACCTTTGTGCCCCACGACGGTCACATTTTTCGCAAATCCAAACATTTTCCAAACCTTCTATCCATTAAAATATACTATTCTTGCAAAATTTCTCTGATGTTGTCCGTGAGTAAAATCAGTTTTAATGGAAGTTCGAAGAAATGTTAAGTAAAAGAAGCATCTTTAATTTTATTTCTGTGTAAAAGGAAATTACACCCATAATAAATGCTACCCATGCTTTTCTCGTCATTTAACATAAGAAGCATGTGAGGATGGTGTTGACAAATCAGAACCAAATTACAAAAAAAAAAAAAAAAAAAAAAAAANNNAAAAAAAAAAAAAAAAAAAAAAATCAACCCCCGTATGATATGTATTCAAATTTGGGGAAAAGATTTGGCGTTTGAGCTCGTATTGCATGATGCTGTCTATATTGTCTTTAGCGCAGTCGTTGTCTACTAGTATATAGTTATCCTCTCACAAGTGCAGTTAAAGCAACAATACTAGAGACTATAGGCATAAACGCTATCGAGAGATCTTTCTCAATTCTACTAACAGTGTCTCTATTAACAACAATTCTCGGTGGAGCAAGACAAAATGGTAATGCATTTTAAACTGCTGTCGTTAATAAGGTACAGTTTTTAACCTTCTCGTTAATTGGGTCCCTTGCTCAACTGGAACGATACTCCTACGAACATGACAGTTCTAGTCATGTGCTCCCATATGTGCGAAGATTTTCACTCACATCATTCGCGTACTAACGCTATGTGAGATGAAAACCTCTGGTTCACACATTAAAACTTTGCATGTCAGTGTGAATCTCCCATATTCACGAATCCCGTGTAGGAGTCAATCAGTGTGATAAAATCCATTTGTGAAAAGCGTCAGAAATTAATTGAATTAAGTAAATTTTCTGATTTGAAAAGAATGAATTAAAGAGGTATCGTCCTGCATTTGGGAGCATGCAGAAAATTCCTTTGACCCACCCGTTTTATGCCCTGCTTCTTGTATATTATCAAACACTGCCTCTACGTGTGCTGTATGCAACGTCCGCACTATACCCGATACAGTACGCACTATACCCGATATAACGTAGATAATGTTATGTCAAATTTGAGAACTGTAGGTCGTGTTAGAGTTAGGGTTAACCACGCAATATTGCAATATGGGGAACATATTGGAAGTTTTATGATTGAAGAAAAGGACTCACGTAACGTCAGTGTTCAAAATGAGTCCCGATTAAGGACAGTCCATTTTAAAGATATTGTCGGTTTCTTTTCTCCAACGCAAATCGTCGTCAAAAGGGTCGCTGTTGTTAATTGTTTCTTTTGCATTAGGTATATCTGATTTCAGATATTGTAATAGAATTAAATTTGAAAAACAAAATGGCCGCACGTTAGAGCCAATCGTAATATAATTCATAAATTTTGAGTGCTTGGATATTCGTGGCTAGCTCAGGGGTACCAATTTTAGATAAAAATACAGAACTTCCATACTTCAGTTACCAACCTATGTCGTAAAAGAAACTCATGCCAGCAAATGACAATCACTTACCTGGTCTACTCGGTAGAGCGATGATTGATGGCTAAATATAATTGAAGTTTAATAAAAATAGGGTTTGAGATTCTACCAACTCACTGCCGTGACACACACACACAAATCCTTCTCAAATGAAACACATTCATGAAAATTTCGAATAATTTCAAAGCATAAATACATAATTTTACCAACAAGTAATTCATCTGCAGCACTCACCCCAAAATAAAAAAACGCAAGCAATTTCACTAAAATAATGATAAAAATCTTACATTACTACTGACTTTAAAAATTTGATTTACTTTTACATTGAGACGAAGTTTGTGTTTAACACCACCACATGAGCTCATCAAAACACCATAACAGTTCACAAATTTACAATAACTCGGTCATAGAACAAAACTGCTGTGTCTAATGAATTTTGGCGCTTGTGTCATGACCAACAGTCTTTCACAAACAATTTTAATTCAATTGACACAAGAAGTAGAAGAAACCATAGAATAAACACTTGTAAAGGAATGCCGTCGTTGGCGCATTCCGAAATTGTTACCTTTAGGCTGGGAACCGCCGCGAGACGTCAGTGGTACATGGGAAGCTGCGAAGGCGTGGATCTGTTGAGATGATGTAACATTGGCGCTATAGGCTCGACCGCAGTTCATCTCAGTTGCCATCCAATCACCGACTTCCATTTACCACCGGAACTGTTGATCGCGCGCGGCCTTGAACTCCCGCTTATGAATTATAGTCCTTAAAATTCGAACGTTTGGTCGACCTCTATACGATTTTTATCGAACATGTTCCGCGCCGAATTTAAACATTGCTCGTTTTCACTAATTGACGTAAAATGCGATCAGTCATTAATAATAGAGATGACTAATGATCATTTATCGAACAGTCTTAATCATGACACCAGACTATCGAGATTTGTAAAACTCGACCATCGAATCTGACAAAGTTCGGTAATATCAACTCGGATTTATATCATAACGACCTAACATGGCGTCCGCGAATTCTCGACGAAGTTCCACTTCTCAAACTCTCAATAATAATCTGAATGAATGCTCTGCAATGACGAAGCTAAGGATCAGTAAATGCCAATCTGTCTGCCTCTAAATAGCATCGTCCCCCACCCTTTCTACTTCGGGAAGACTGCTAAACTCCGACTACGAAACACGTCATAATTATCATAATCAATAACAACCACGAGTATGTTTCACGTGACCTATCCTCATTGGTTGTTGATCTTTGACGTTCCACATTCATCAACCAATCCCCGATTACTTTTCTAGAGTAACATCTAGCGTGTTTGTTTCGTCACAGCGTCTGGTCAATTTCTAAAATTTAGGTCACAGCCCATACAAAGCGGAGTTCTTAAACTCGACAGTTCCTGATGGTCAGAAAGTCGGACTAGGGATTAAAAATTTTGGGTACCATCAAACTCGACAGATTCTACCTGCTCTAATGGCTTACCACCCGTCGCGTACCCTCCTGCCGACCCACCGACCTGCCGCTAATGGATTTCATGAGTCACTTACTGGAGTTATTTAATGTGCTATCAATTAAATATTTTAATTTTTATTCCCATTATCTTAAATTTTTTGAATTCTACACATAACTCCAATAAAAATGAATCCAAACACGACGTATTTATGACATTACTGAGTTTGAAGCTTCTGTTAACATAGTGTATAAAAACTATTGTAATCATGAAAAATATTCGTACGCGAAATTTTGACGGATATATCAGTTTTGGGAGCCTCTGATTCCGAGAACAAAGTGCGTAGAATTCCAATTATAATTTTCTTGATACATTCATGAAACATATGATTGAAAGGAAAACAATTATTTTGTGTATCGTACTAGAGTAAATGCGTTGGTTCTAGATAGTGCACCTACGTTCAGCACTTCGGGTTTTAGAACCAACCACTTTGGGTTTGGAGAACTTTTTGGCTCCGGTTTTATTTCTGACACAATATTTATTTCCCTCTAAATCATGAAATGTGCTTTTTATGCAGTTTATGATACGAATGAAACAATAAGACAGATCTTTAAAACAGCAGGTTTGGTTATTCGTCTGAATGTCAAAAATAAAAGGTTTAACCGCTAAGAAAGCTTAGATTTAACTTCGATTTTTCGTCAAAATATTTTTTTCAACCATGAAAGTTCTTCTTTTATCTTTATAATTAGGATGTTTTCTCATGAACTGCTAATTTATTGTTGAATTTCTGTTGTTAGTAATGTATGTGCAAGTGTTGACTACAAGAGCGCCATTGCTCACATGTTTTCGGAGGTCGACACACAAAATTAAGAAATATAAGAACAAAATATATATAATATAAGAATAATACGGGAAAAATTTGTATAAATTGTATAAGAACAAATTGTGTTTTAAAATTCTACACCACTGATGTTTGGAAACTTTGAATTCTAGAATTCTCAAGCAATTCTCTGAATAATAGATTTAAGTTTCCATATCCAGTCACTGTATGTTTCTTAGAGAGAAAATATCCTAGTATGTGTTATATTTTATTGTTGTCAGCTATTTTGTATAAAATATATCAGATGCTTCTCTACTATTATAAATAATTCATTCATGTTCAAATAAAATTTATTCTTTTTAGCAGCAGTTCGATAATTTTTTATTTAAAAAATTACCAGGAAAACAAGAAAGGAGGGGAAAGAACGAAGCTGCAGGCTCAGATTTCAACAATAAACTCAAACAAAAATAAATTACTCAGATTTTCTAAAATGCTCTTTCTTCAGTTTTCCGCTTATAACTTGATAAAACATTTTTAGAACGAAACACCAGTGTACCTAAATAATGATATATTATATTTCCAACAAATTATGTATGTGTCATTTTGTCGTCAGAGGAATGGATAAGGCTTAAGAGCGCGATTGTACAATGGATCAAAAAACTTATTTTTCTAGTATTTATTTTATAACTTGAGAACTATTTACTTTGAGAGAAAACGTCCTTAAACGAAAATGATATTTATTGAACGTCCAACAAAATGTGTTATTCAGAGTATTTTTTTTTTACGATCTGTTTATCCGCTTGTGCGCGTTTTGTACGCTCTATGTAGTAGAGTCAACGTGTACTTTTTTCCTTGCATGGTGTCTGTGGTCCAAATACGGTTCGAGTTCTGGTCTTTAATTCTTGTAATTCACAGAATTGAAAAAAAATGACATAGCATTTTATTTCTAAAACCCATTGCTTCACAGTCAAAATCCAAGCAAACTGAGAATTGTTGAAATTTTTCTGTTTTTTTAGACTTCTGGTACTTCGGTTAAGGTCGAAAATTTCTGTTCATCATATCAGAAAATCAGAACTACCTTATTTGATGCAATTAAATAATACGTATTGACTATTCGACATATATGTGCACAAAACGTCCACGCACAGAAGAGGATAAACAGATTGTCAAAAAAAAATCAGGAACGCGTTTTGTACGACGTTTAATGTATTTTATTTTCTCTAAAAGTTTGTAGTTCTCAAGTTATAATTCAATTAGATCCATTGTAGAATTGTTATCAATTTAATCACGCTCTTTAGCATTTTCCGTTCGTCTGGTGACAAAACGGTACAGAATGTAATTTGTTAGAAATTTAATGTACATTTTTTCTGTTCAAGAATATTTTGTTCTAAAAATTCGTTGTTTTAAAGTTATAGGCGAAAAACTAAAATACTATTGAAAGGGAAAAAAACTTTTTTTGACATGCTTCTTTTCGTCACCTAATTTCTGGAGTAATAGTCAAATGAGCATATTCGAATGTGAAGTTACGAAAGCTGACTCTTACCGTCTCCTTTGTATTCAAACTCCTCATTATTCGTTGATGGATTTCAACTCTTTTTTCCCCTCTACAACTTTGCAGTGTAAAAGCAATTTTTACGAACGAATTGTTTGTTGTGCCATCTCGAGGACTTGCGCACCAATGTGATCGCATGGTAAGAACAAACGTAAACCATTGACGTATTTTTTGCGCTTAATTATTTAGGATCCCTAATGTAATTCCTACATTACTCTTTCAACGACGAAACGAACGATATGGCTATACATTTTTTCGCGCAACATTCGTGAAGACACCTCTTCGACGTTTCATTTATTTCAAACTTTCGTCGTCATGTCATTTAATTTACACGATATATCCGTCAATGATACATATATTCCTTCCTCTCAAAACGCATTATCTATTCATGAAAATAATATCAGTTTTGTAGTTAGTGAGTGAATCGTTTAGACTGACAGAATCGGCAAGGGATTTGGTATTATACTACGTTAATACGTACACTTTGACTCACATTTTTCTCGGGAAGGGGGTCAAGACTCCGGCACGTACACTTTGCCTTAAAGGTCTTGGGGGAGGGGTTAGATTCCGTGTCCTACTCGTTGCCTTAGATGTCTTGGGGAGTAAGATTCCGGGCCTACACGTTGCCTAAGATGTTGTGGAAGGGGATAAATTTCCGGGTCATAGTCTTATAAACGGTTTACAATTTATTTTAAGTTTGATTCAGGGGGAGGATTCCGGCTAAGGACATGTCGCAAGATGGTTGAAAACTGGCTGTGACGTCAGATTCACTGGGGGACTGGTAAGATTCTGAGGGGTAGAATTCCGCCCCCCGGCGTATTCAAAGTGAGATTTTTTATTGGAATGTTTTACAATTGCCAAGTTTCGGAATACAGTGCTTTGTCTTTTCAGAATCTGATTGCATATTTGAGCCTCATATATGAGCAGGTATATACGTCAGTTTTTCTCACAAAAGTCAAATTTCAAAAAAATATTTTCAAAATACGCCGTAGATAATGAAAAATATTTTCAAATAAAAATTAGTAGAATACTGCAGAGGAAAAAAATATTAAATTTGTTTACCACATCTAAATCCATTCAGGAAAACTGCTCCTAAATAAAATTAACCCTAGTAGAGCTGCCCTCTCTGAATTTTTTTTTTCATACTTAACTGTTGGAACATTCAGGCCTAAGAACTACAGCCAGATGTTCTAGTAGAGGGAAATTGTCATTTAGTTATGATGTGATCGGTAAATAGATTATTTTTTTATTTTTTCATTACACATGTTAAGATGAAGTCAAAACAAAATCTTTTGCAAAATCGGACTGGAAAAAATTGCTTCGCGAGAAAATTGCATAATGTGTATTTTTTATGCATTTTTAATGCATCGCTACACTATTTTGTTAACATCACCGGTTCTAATAGTCATAGAAAAATAGAAAATGCAAACTACTAGTGAATGAATAATCTATCGAACTGATCCGGTATAAATACTTTAGAAATGAATTCTAACCCAAAAAAACCAAAATGAATGAAATCTCGTTTTATTTCACTAAAAATGCAAGAAATAACGATAAAACGTCAGATTTTCATGAAAATTGGAGAAACGTGAATGTTGATGCTATAAACACGAGGTTAAAGTTTAATGAAGAAATTTGGATTTTTACGGCCAGAATCGGCATTTTTCGCAAAAAAATCAAATTTCCGCCAGTTTATGCAAAATCATCGTAGGGCAATTTTTTTTAATTTGTAGGTCTTTTTATGTGTATAATGAATATATTTTAACTACTACATATTTTTACACTATATTTTTACCGTACTTTTTTGCATTACACCGACGAAATGTAGTTCTTTCATAAAATATTCCTTTCATAAAATATTGCTTAAATACTTTATTTATTAAAATGTTGTCTAGTAAGATGTGTTTTATGGCAAACAAATGAAACAAAAATGAAAAAAGAATTGCAAAAAGTGAAAATTGAAAACTTCTCAAAGTTCTAAAATGCGCATTTCAAATAAAGTAATACACTCGTTCGTATGCTCACAAGAAAGCACATAAAAGACTACAAATAAAAAAAACTTTTACCCTACGATGATTTAGCATAAAATGGCGGCAATTTGAAATATCTTCGGAAAATACCGATTGTGGTCGTAAAAATCCAAATTTCTTTATGAAATTGTATCCATGTGTTTATAGCATCAACATACACGTTGTCTCCAATTTTCATGAAAATCCGCCGTTTTATCGTTATTTATTGCATTTTTAGTGAAATAAAACGAGATTTCATTCATTTTGGTTTTTTTGGGTTAGAATTCATTTCTAAAGTATTTATACCGGATCAGTTCGATACTTTACTCATTCATGAGTATTTTGCATTTTTTCTACGACCATTAGAACCGGAGATATTAAAAAAATAGTGTAACGTTGAACTAAAAATGCACATTTATGCAATTTTCTCCAGTCCGATTTTGCAAAATGTATTGTTTTGACTTCATCTTGGCATATGTAATAAAAAATTAAAAATCATAACTTTGCTTTTTTATCTTTAATTCCCCTCTACTATTACTTATTTCCTGTTGAACGCGGGCGTTGTACACCCACTGAGCAAGTCGCTGCGTATGCGCAGGCCTGGATCCCGCTCGGCCGCTCGTCGATCGCTTCGGATCCACGTCGTTCCGGCTGACGCGCGACGACGCACACGTGGTGCAAGTGATCCATACGAATGCAGGGGCGTTGGGCGAAGAGGCGCAAGTGGGCCACGTCGACTTCTGCGTCAACGGAGGCAACTCGCAGCCCGGATGCAAAGGACATCGCTTACGTGAGTACAGGAATGCAGAGCGCTTGCAAACCGTACACTTATATATAAATAGACCCAGCAGACCCGGTAAAATTTTCGGTTTTCATCGGGTCGAGTCGGTTTTGGGTTGTAAAGTCGGTTCAAAATCTAATCCTAAACCCAATGGTTAACCGACCGGTTCACCGATCGGGTTATTGAAACAACTTTTTTTCAGGGGCGTACCAAGGATTTATTTATGGCGGGGGGGTGGGGTCTTGAGGAATGTGAACATGGCTTCAATGATGGGTTCGTTAGGATATAAATGAAAACAATGGGTAAAAACCTAACAATCCGAAGTCTAAAATAATACACGATCGAATAGGCCTGGCTACAGTTTTTAATATTCATTTTAACGATTAGCCATAATTTTTAAACTACATTTTACATAAGTTAACATAAATTAAACAAATAATCCGTATTCAGGAATTAAGAGTTATTTTCATTCTGATATGGTTGATGACCTATTGGCTGACCTTTCAGCTGTGGTGAGTGATTCATCAGTGCCTGGCGTTGATCGTTATCAAGAAAAGTGGTGGTGACCTGAATTTTGTGACCTTGCAATGGTAGAAATCTTTCGTTATAGTTCGTAAGATACTATGGCTTGAGATATAATAGCTGTTCCTTGCAAATCTGCATTTACTGACATTTTTCATTATTAATTTTGAACTTCTTTTATTACTTGGGTAGGTTTATTTGCTGACGGTGTAATAGGTCCAAGTTGACCCACGTGAATGTTTACTGTATATTTTAGACTGTGATTTTGTAATTCATTCATTATTTATTCTATTTTTGTTGAAACAAATTACAGGTTTGTAAATTCTTTCTGAGTAAAATAATACATTTTCATTTAAAAATCATACATTTTTACATAATCAATTAACACGATTTTACACACAATCTAACATTAACTATTTATATCAATTTTAATTTTAATCATTTTTCATTAAATGAGTTTCATACTTCACAAGTTTCATGAAATCATTTCATTCTGATTTAATATTTATTTATATTTCATAAAACCAAATAAAACATTTTGCAAATTCGGACAAATTAATTTATTTTCTGGTTAAAGACTGAATTATTTCCCTAGGTTATGACTATAAAATTTACGATTACTTATTTTTTAGAAATCCATTTTCCAAACCGAACTGAAGCAGTCTCAACCCATCCGAACTGAATCGAACCGAAAGCAATTCGATTAGGTCTGTTCGGTTTATTTTCGGTTCAGTTGAAAACTCGACCGACCGGAACCGATACCCACCTCTACCACACATGTCCCCCCCCCACGCTCTGTCGCGAATCGAAAAAAGTATTATGTAGGAATTTTGAACAGATTTTGAACAATTTGTACAAGCAAACTTGATTGTTGTACAAGTCACGTTCATTAGTTATTAACAATCGAAAAAAGGTTAGGAAATATTTCGCCAGTCCCCTATCATGAATCCAAAAATTGAACAATGCTAACTTATTCTTTAAATTTGTACAATTTTGTAAAATAATCGATAATGTTGTTAACCTATTGTTTTTAACAAATAATGACAAAAATGTCGCCAGTCCCCCAACATTAATTTAAGCATTGAACAATGCTATCTTATTCTTTAAATTTTTTACAACAATTGAAAATGTTAACATATTGTTAATAAAATATGGAATTAAATGCGATTCCGGAAAATAAGGAAATAATGGTTACAGATTCAATTTGTTGCTGAATTTTACTTCAATGCTGGACTCCGGTTTTGTAATTTTACGTAGGTGTCTGTCAATAGATTAAAATAACTGAAAATAATATTGCCGTATAATGTATAAAAATTATCTCAAACTTATTATTTGCTTACATACTACAAACTGCCTACAATCAACGGGATTGCACCAGTTGTTATTTTTGCTTTAAATTGAATATATAATTCTCGGTACTAACAATGTTGTCAAGCTTTAACAACTGGCGGAAATTATTCACCTTGCATGATGTTTGTTGTAAATTTGAATAAAGAGATAATTTTTATGGATCTTGTGAGATTTTTATTTCCAGAATATTTCAACTTAACATACACAAACACAAAATTGTACTTTAATGATGAAATTATCTTAAAGTAATATTTTAGCAACAATTTGGATCTGCAACTAATTTGGGGTTATTTGCCGGTATCGCGTTCGTCGAGTAGCAAACGACGCAAGGGATTTTCTGTGTAACATCGAAACCAGGTTGTTAAGAGAATGGTCATTTCTATGACTCAATCATATCTTTGCCGACAGTTCGCTATTTGCCACATTGTTTTTTAAATGTTTATGGCGCTTTCGTAAACAAAAAAAAACAACGCTTTGTGAGATTGTGTGAAATCAATTATTCCATACGTATTTGGGCTCTAATGACCTTGTTGTTGACGAGCCCTTAAAGTCCCACAAAAAAAAATTCGTACGTTTTAAATCTAATAATGGACCTATCCAAAATTGCACTCATTTAAATCTTCCGGTATTTGAACCAGGAAAGGAATGAAGATTACTCGAACGTCGAAGCCTCCGACAAAACACACAATGAGCTTCGAAAAAATCTTTTACTTCGACAGAGTGCCTAATAATCTTATTTTAACATTTGATTACGTATTTAATGAAGGTTTTGACATGCAATTTGTAATTTATATAAATCTCCTGGTACATTGAGCCAGTAACGCAACAGCTGAAGTGAGAAAAAGAAGCGCGGCAGTACCACAACTTTTTGGCAACTGCCGAAAAAATATATTTTACATTTTCATCTTAACTTATTTCTTTCATTTTCATTTTTTCAAACAACTGTTGTTAAATTATTTTTGAAACGTTGATTATTCGATCTGAAAGTTTGACGAAAGAATTTGCTAATTTGATTAATCGCCTCGATGTTCATGTACAGCTGCATACCAACAAATAATTAAGTGGTTTGAGATGTGAGAACTTGCAAAAATCACTTCACTGTGGTTAATTGTTGACTGAGTAACCAGCCATCTGTATCGACTGCTCTTAAAAATGTTTGATCATGGTAGAAATTGATATTTACTTATAATACAACTGCCAACTTGGACTGATTCAACTACCATTATACAAGCGTATTTAAATAAGTACAGCACGGGCCAGAGACGCATAGTGTAATCTTTGTCATTCAAACTGAAATACTTCTAAAAGTGAGCATAACGGTTGGTTTACGAATATCGACTGACGAAGCTAATGCAACATGTTTTTCTTCGATCAACCAATGCACTTGAAAACGAAGTATTTTAAGCTAAGTTTCGTATGACACGTCTTCATTATTTGTCGTAGACTTTATGCTGAAAACATAAAATGTTCAGGAAACTTTTTCTTTTTCATTCATCATACTTTCATTCATATAAGAGAGAATTCATGTCTATTAAGCTGGAGTAACCACATTATAGCGGCCGTCAAGCCCGGACTTACATAATTTGTTGCTAATTTGTTGTCCAAGAAAAACATTTGTTACTCTTACCGTTTCTGAGAAACAGTGGAAACTTAAGTCTTAAGTTGGAGTATCCACATTTATATCTCCTGAACTAATAGAGATATCGAAATGCAGAACATTTTGTTGCTCATTTGTTACGCAAGAACGGAATTTTGTCGTTCCTTTAGTTTGCGAGAAGAAGGTGATAGTTCAGCAATCTTATATCAGGATCCAATTGATATATCAAAATTCTATTTGGTTTTTTCCCTATATGTTACACACACACAAATGTTTTTCCCTACGGCCTGTTTGAACTATGAGTAATTTTTCAGTACGAGAAATCAGCAAGACAAGCCTTTAATGTTGTATTTTATGTATGATAGAAAAAATAATGTGATGTAATTGTGAAGTTTTCTGACATAAAAATANCTGTCTCTTATACACATCTAGATGTGTATAAGAGACAGCCCAGGGGGCTTACATCTGGTAAGTACGTGTTTGGCGAACACGGGGCCCCGAGCTGGGTCTGGCAGTGCTTCCACTTGCTTGTGCCGGGCTCCTTTCTTTCTCTTTCCTGACCTTCCTTGGTCGCCTCTTGTTCTTTTCGATCCCGACGCTATTGGGGCTTAGGTATTTTCCCCTTCTTCTCTTTCTTCTTCTTCTCCTCCTTCTTCTTCTTTCCCCCGCAGGGAGCTCAGTTTCGAGTGAGTATGGGCTTGGCGAACCCACGGCCCCGAGCTGGGGACTGGTATTGCGCCACCAGTCCTCGGACACCGTAAGCTTTGGACATGCTTCAGCGACCACCATTGGCGCGATGGTGGAAAGTTGCA